>ONZH01027027.1:0-32370 GCA_900303285.1 Rhinella marina | reverse complement strand
AAAACACAAAAACAAACATTTTCTGTCGTTCAAGTAGTTCAAGGGAGTCTTCAGCCGTTTTGACCATGCAAAACTGCTGACAACATTAGGTTGGTGTCAAGGAGAACATAAAAAAATACACCTTGTATTATCAGGAGTAGTGTGAATATGAACTATTGTTCCATTGGGTACTGCTTCTCAGTGCCAGCTATAGCTTAGAATAGAGAGGTTGTGGAAGCAGAGAGCACATCACAGTGACATACCGCCTTCAGGGCTCTTGCAGGAGCAGAACCTGGCAGAATAGAAGTACATTTTCGTACGTCTCCTGATAATAAAACTTTGCAAAAGATATTGTTTTTCCTGCTCTCCTCAACTTCTTCCAAGCACGGTCAGCAGCTATTCTCGGTTAAAACTGCTGTCAAACTCTCTATAAGGGGTCATTGAGTTTTCAAAAAACTTTTAAAAATTATAATATAAATGATAAATTCTATTATATATTGGGAAATTTCTTCTTATGCCACCCCCTTGTAATTCTGTTAGATGACTCCAATTTAAAGTAGATATTTTACTATAACAATGAAAATAAGATGACATAGTTTAGTCATAAGAATCATCTAAAATGACTTTGGAAAGACTTCTGTCTTTTCTATTTGCTCATTTTGTAAATTAAACCTCTTAATAGGCAAAGGTAAATAATCTTTTATTTTCATTTAGTATTTCGAAGTATTTGCCCCGTTGCTTGATCCGTTCAATTTATATAACAGGGAACTGTGACCACGAGGTCTGGTTATAATGTTTCCTGATAAACCTTTGTAAAGCAATGTGCTGTTTCGGGTAATAGGCTTCATTCATTATTAGCACAGTTGATTTTCATTTACTCTTGGCTTTAACAATTAGTTTGAGCAGCTGTGAAGGTGATGAAGAGGCTGGGACGCTCAGAGGTCAGCCACTTCTCTATGTGATAAATTAACCATTATTATCAGCAGTGAAAGTGCCTCTTTACGCTTGTCAGTAGCAAACAAAGGGGTAACATATCTTGTATAAACTCGAGCCTGGTCCCAGCTGGAAATTGGACTAACGTGCTATGTTCTGCCTGCAGTATGCAACCTAAATAGGTCTTGAAAGTTAACCTGCGCAGAGCTTGTGTAGATGGTGTGTCATTTGTCATAGTGTAAAATGGGAACTCTATGCAAAATATATGTAAAAATATCATAATCACCATCCGCTACATTCCTAAAGGACTGAAATCTGTAAAGGTAAATTAACATCAGAAAACATTTGTCATTTTAGAAATTTTTAGGGATTCTCATTGTGAAAAATTTTCTTTTTCATTTCTTCTGTTTAAATATTTTATATTTGAATACATAGCAACTTTGCATTTAATTTGGGTGGGGATGGGGAGGTCATACATATTCATATTTAGTTGGTTATCTGGTCACCAGGAAAATTTGCTAAAAATTCGCCAAAATGATTGGAAGAAAATTTGACACAATAATTCATGATGATCATTGATTTTTTTTTTACCTTCTTTCACAAGTGCTTTAATGAGGTTTTCCTAGAGTTTCTGATTGTTGGGGTCTGACACCTGGGACACAATGATCAGATGTTTGAGATGACAGCAGCACTCACAGTAGCACAGCAGCTGTCTCCAGCTTTTCCTAGCCTGTGTGACACCACGTTTATTGGTCACGTGGCCTAAGTGCAGCTCAGCCCCATTGAAGTGATTGGGGATGACCATAATACCAAGCACAGTCGCTATACAATGTATGATGCTGTGCTTGGTAAGCAGAGAGAAAGCTGCGGTGCTACTGCTGGATGTCGGAGCCCCACTGATCAGATACTGATGACTGGTGTAAAGGAAAACTGTCTTAGTTGCCCATAACAACGAATCAGGTTATTTTTATTTTCCATGTTAATATCTATATGTAAAAAAATTTCACAGAATCCTGCATCTCACACTGGCCACTAATAATAATAATCGCCACTTCTTGGTCTGTACAGATCACTTTACTGCAGTTACCTGCTCATCATTACAAGCAGGATCGGAATTCACATATCATTTATGTACACAAATAACAAAGGATACACCATTCATAATAGGTGATTGTCAAGTCTTATCTATTCTTTCCTTGTACAATGACCTCTGCACAGGTCACAGAACATGCCTAGAAAATGCTCCCATAGAAGTCAAAGAGATTCCTTCCTGTCCATTGTGTCTATGGTCCATGTGGCTGCTGTAAAGCAATTTTTTATGCTTTGTAAATGCTGTAAAGAACATATCAGACAAGATGGCAGCCTCCCTAATCATTTTCAGGATAGAATAGAATAAAAAATCTGCAAAAAGAGATTTAAAAAGGGATATGTTTTACCATCTGATTTTACCTGGCAAAAAAAAATGTTTAGTGACAAATTCCCTTTAAAGACTATGGATACCTTCAAACATATATATTTTTTATTGAACAACTGCATCTATTCTGTGATAAAAATTATTTTTTAAAATTGGTTTTCATTAAATGTATTCATACAATAAAGTCTGCTCATTTCAGAGTGAAATCTGTCATACTGGTACAGTGGGAGAAATAATGCCCTAGGCAGGTTTTACAACTGATGGTGAGTGGAGCTGAACACCTGGTTGTCTACTGGCCTAATTTCACCATTGTACTAGGGAGGTTCCCCTTGGAACTTCTACTTAAGGCCTATATATATGGCTGCGCAGTCTGCTGGTCAATGTCAGTAAAGCACTGATATTAAAATGCAAGGGACTATAGGGATAGTGCATTGGCCTAAAATGGTTTCTCCAGTCCTTATATACAGGCAGCCCCCTCTTGACATCAGCAGTGACAACAAAGAGGGTATGGCGTACTTTCTGCTCTGCTTTCTTCATAGAGCTGTGCAATATCTCCTTCATTGTTCAACAGCACAATCTAGTGGCTGGATCTAGCCACTACAATCCATATACAGTATAATGAATAGAGCAGACATCTCTTATTCTTGTGATATGGTGCTAGAGAGTTAGTGTCACTCAGATTCCTAACAGGAAAAACTATTATTATGCTAATTTCACAATGGATGATAAGTCAACATAAGTATCTTCAGATGTAACAGAGTCTGCTTTACGTTGGATATTACCAAGCAGCAGGAAATTGGGGGGTAAGTTACTGCTAATTGCCACGGTTTAGCAGCAAGCACAGAAAAACTGCATGCATTTTTGGAGTAATTGTGGCATAATTACTACCAGTGTACCATTAGGCAGCTCTTATTTACAATGATTTCTGATATCATGATTAGAGATGAAAATTCGATTTGGCAGCTTTGCCGAAGTCCAACAAGAAATTTGGTTTGTTACGAATCGCTAGAAATCAGGTATACCCAGGCCACTCTGCCTTACGGTATAGCCACACGGAGTGGCCTTGCTGCTTGCAGGTTGCAGCCATCCTGCGGTGAAGAACCACACAGCCACTTAGCCTGCAGTTGCCTTTTATTTAATAATGCACTGTATAGTCGGTCTTCATTGTTAATGGCTGCACGGCACCTTCCTGCCCTACAGGTGGAACCCCTTCTTCTACCATTTGTTTTTCCTCCTTTTCCACATCATTTACTATCGATGAGAATACTTCATCAGGAACATCCAGCTCCTCCTCTCTCTGCATCTTGCTGACTTTTCTAGGACATGAAGACTTTGAAGGATGATTTGGAAAAAGGTAAGCCAGCAAAAGATGAGAATGGTCAACATTAATACCTGGCCCCCCTAAGGGGTGCAGACTAGATGGTATTGGTTGGGACACAGGCATCAGAATAATAAAGGGTTCCATCTTATTGGTATTGAATTATATATCTTAGTTTATGGCTGATGTAGGAGTAAGTAAATGTAAGAGTAAGTAAATAAAACTGACGCAGAATAAGTCTCTCTGCACTCTCCCTGAACTCTCCCTCTCCAATATTCTTCTATTAATCATTATTGCAACACTGTGCCTAGCGCATGAGCGATTGCCACATCTCTCCCTATGCTCAGCTCACAGGACAATGGGGGAGACCACAGGGGATGGCTATCTGCAGATTGGTTTGCTGCACTGCATTATGGGTGATCTTATGTTCCCCAGGCTTGTCACCTCTACATTTAGTTTCACTTTGTAACATATGCAGCAACCATTTTAGGAAAACCTGATTTGTTACCATGAAGCGCAAGGAAATTCTGATTCGTTGCAAAGTGAAGTTTTCCTAAACTTTGGATTCAATTCCGCTTTGAATGCTTCACTTTGCTTCATAGTAATCATGATATTCTACAGGCCACACCTCCCCGCAGCTCAGAAGGTTCTGGCAACCGCAGACCAACGATCAGAAATCCAGTTTCAGAAAGCCAAATCTGGAGTCTTTGTTAAAATCATGCAACCTTTATTTCAACTTCTGAATAAAATTAGCGGTACAGTAGTTTACTCATATCTTACGCGTTTCAGACTCCTTCCTGAGTCCATGTTCATGGTATGAAATACAATACATGTGCATTCTATTTAGAACCAAAAACAAAGGATCTGGATTTGGCTTTCTGAAACTGGATCTCCAGATAACCTCATCCTCATGCACTAGGGTCTTGTTCTAGCCTAACCTCCACCCTCCCAACAGCTATGCCGCTGTTTTCTTCTAATGTCACTGACTCCCTGTACGCTACTTCTTCTAGAACATGTCATTTTAAGGGGTCACTGAGTTTTGAGAACACTTTTGATATGTCATAGAGACATATCAAAAGTTTTGATTGATATGGGTATTGTAGAGTACTGAGAACCCCATCAATCACTACAATGAGAAGAGACAATTGCTTGCATAGTGTGCTCTCTCTCCTTGCTCCAGGAGACATCATAGAGATGGGCCCATAGACCTTCTACTGAGTCTGTCTCACTTCTCCAGTAGCGAGAAAAGAGCATGATATATGAGCACTTCCCTCTCCTCAATGTACTAATCAATGGAAGTCTCAGTACTCAGACCAACAATCAAAACTTTTTACATGTCTCTGCAATATCAACATTTTTTGAAAACTCAGTAACCTTTTAATGTCAGCCAAGTATCTCTTTCCTCTTTGCAGTGTTCAGGACTTGCCTGTGACATGCATGCTGCTACATAAGCATAGACCGTAGCCTCTCTTGTGCTTTAGAACGGCACTATTTGCTCACAGTTTGTAATGATCTACGTGTATATTTGCAGTGTATCTATATATATACAACTATTTCTACAGTCAGGTTGGTGGTAAGAATCTAGTATTCTCTTTTAAAAAGCAAGTTAATAATTGCTTGGATGAACATACAACAATGATAAAAGGACTTTATAGTGATTTCATGGTGTTTTTTAATGAAAGTTTGAATAAAATTTAAATTTGTTTTTTTTTTTTTGGATTATTTGATTATTTTAATGGCAGCAGCTTTTGTAATGTCAGTTTGGAAACAATATTTGACATCCTGAGATATTTTATTCAGTATGTGCTATCCAGCAGCGGTGCCCATGCTTGCACGCTATGGGAAAAAGTGCTGGCCTATGCATGCTTCCATTGTCCCAGCAACCAGAGAAAACAACACCTTTTCCTATAGTGTGCAAGCACGACCACCACTGCTGGATTGCAGGGTGGACATAACCCCTGGATACAAGCAGTGTATAATGTGCTGGAAAAATGAATGAAGCAAGTAAAGGAGCGAATATGGACAATCCCAATACATTAGCAAGTGCCTTGTATTAACTTTCTCTACATGATAAATGCCATTTGCTAAAGTGAGACAAGCCCTTTAAACATGAGGGGGATTATAGTCAAATTTAATATAAACACTTATGACAATCAGAGTTCCTGGGCAGCATTTATATTGAATGTGATTACTATAACCCCCCTCTTCCTTAAGAATGCACTCAGAAATACTATAAAAAATAATGGCTGATAGATTGGGAACCTTCATGCCCACATTGATCAGTCCAGCGCAGGTGGGCTTTACCCAGGGCAGAGCAGCGGTAAACAATATTTGCACCGTACTAGCAGTCCTGGATAGAGTACAGCACCTGCCCCGCCACACTGGCTCTGCTGACGTTAAACGCAGAGAAAGCTTGATAATGTCAGATGAAACTGGATGGGGCTGGTGTTGGACAAGATGGGATTTGAGGGGTCTTTTCGCACACTACTAGGTCATATTTACAGATGCCCACAGGCAAGGGTACACACGGGTGGGTTTCTGTCGACCCCTTTGTACTCCAGAAGGGGACAAGACAGGGATGCCCTCTGTCACCCCTGTTATTGAATACTGCCATTGAACCCCTAGCCTGTTATCTGCAAATATCAGAGATTTTCAGGGGTATTAGGGTGGGGAACCAGGAGGTTAAAATAGCCCTATTTGCCGACTATGTCATTTTATTTCTTGATAACCCTCTCACACATATCCCTAAAGTGTTATCAACCCTGACAAGCTTCGGTATGTACTCGGGATATAAGGTGAATCTATCCAAATGTTAATTACTGGATCTGAGTGGGAACACAGAAAGGGGTGTACTGTTGAGTAGGACAGATGGCATAGCACCCCCTAATGAATATATTAAATATCTAGGAATAAAAAATTGGACGTTACCCTGCCTCCCTGTACAATCTAAACTACAAGCCCTTATTAGAAAAGATATTTACAGATCTGAGAAGGTGGGCCCAGCTTCTGCTTCTATATCCCCTACAAACGATCACGATACTGCTAAAACATAAAGATGTATCTGCTTTAAACTCACACTTCACTTCATTCATATGGTCTGGAAAAAAACCTAGAATAGCTTTAGACAAACTTATGAGACCCAAAACAGAGGGAGGATTCAACTTCCCAAAAATATAAGAAGATATAACCTGGCATGTCTACTATGTCATATCTTAGATTGGAAAAGGGGTACAAGCTTTTATTCTAACATTCTCTTAGAGAAAAGTATGGCCAGCCCATGGGACCTGATGGCCTTAGTACATTCCCAACTAGCTAGCCTCCCCTCCCAGGTGAAAAATCCACTCTTCTTAGGGACACACTTATTACGTGGAAAGTGACGCGGAAGCTAAATTATCTAACTCCCCACTCCCACCCCGCAACCTGAACTGGAGGGGTGGGGGGAGAAATATAACTAGAAAAAAGGCAAAAAAACAATTAATCTCTCAGATGCCGCCCCCATTGCTGGGCTCCACCCTAGGCACATGCCCTCCTGTGCCTAGTGATAAATATGGCCCTGTCTGTGTTATGAATTTGGTCTTTATGATGTTTCTTAATACAGTATATTTTTCACATAATTTATACAGTATTAAAAATACATAAGCTGCTTTCTTCCAAAAACACTGCACCTGCCCATAGGTTCTACACTGGAGTCTATCTGCAATACCATTATACAGCATGAACCTTTGGATTTTATCATCTTTACTGAATAGTATCTGTTATGTTCATTCTCCGGTAGCTATGCCACCATATAGCACATAAGAGCATGAAAATGTGCCCATGTCCCTAGTAACAGCTTCATATCCCATTTTGGCAGAGTTACAAGAAGTATTAATGTAAGCAATTATTAAGAGAAACTGGATATTGAATTTTATTTACTTGACTGCATGAAATAAATAACCGCAGAATAAGTTTTAAGTGGAAGTTCATTATCATGAATTAAGAGGCTCAGCATGTGTAGTTATTTTCTAATTCACTCACATCTGTTCACACATAGCCAAGGCTTCCCAAGGCCTTTAGTCTATAAAACAGTACAGTATTGTGATTTTACAACTGATACAAAAAATATTAATTAAAAAAAACATTATTTTGTACTAAATTAACAATTCTGCATTAAAACTTTCCTAACTGCCCAATGTAAATTTAGGTCAGTGGCCGGGCATTTAAAAATAGCATCTGCTAGTGTATACAGTCGGTGCCATTACTGCCGGGTATTTGCTGTTCCATACAGCTGATACCCGGCTCTAATGTCCATGACTGGCGATAATGTCAGTCACGGACTTCTAACCATTCAGATATCGTGGTCATATGTGACTACAGCATTTGGATCCCCTAAAACCTGGAAGCACACGCTTCCTGGTGTGCTCTGGCTTTCCATGGCAGGGATCAGGGGAGCTGGAGCATCTATGCAGCAGCCCCTGTACTCCTGTGTGACAGGAGGCTGCTAAATATTAGTTTCAATGGAGTCCCTGCCTATGACAGGGCTCCATAGGAACATAATAAAATTAGTAAAATTCTCTTTGAAAAAGCCCAAACCATTAAAATATAAAAATATTTTTTTTTCCCAACAGCAAAAATAGCCGAATTGGCGTTTTTTGATCACTTCATCTCCTACAAAAAATTAAATAAAAAGTGATCAAAAAGTAGTACACACTCCAAAATGGTACCTTGCCCTGCCAAAAATGAGCCCTCACACAGCTATGTCCACATAACTACAAAAAGTTAGAGGGGTCAGAATATGGCGATAAAAAGAAAAAAAATACGTTTTTGTTTTTGGCAGTATAAAATAAAAGAAAAACTATACATGTAGTATCATCATAATCATAATGAACAGTGTTGAGCGAGCATGCTCGCCCGAACTCGCTGTTCGGCTGAGCATGCCTACGCTGGGGTCCACTCGGTGTTCGGCCGACCACCGAGTGTACTCGAGCGCAATGCTCAAGTCTCCTCACCGCACCAAGACGGATCCATCATGACCCCAATGCAAGTCAATGGGGACGGATCCGTTTGGTGTGACACAATAGTAAATGGATCCGTCCCCATTGACTTACATTGGGGTCATGACGGATCCGTCATGAACTCCATTGAAAGTCAATGGAGGATGGATACGTTTGGTGTGACACAATAGTAAACGGATCTGTCCTCCATTGACTTTCAATGGAGTTCATGACGGATCCGTCACCTATAACTTTTTTTTTTCATTGAAAAATTCAAGGTGTAATTTCTTTCATTCTCCAGCAGAGGTCGCAATGTAATGAAGATGAAGGTTTGTGTTTGTTTGTTTGTTTTCTATTTTTCAGGATAGTGAATGCAGAGGACTACGTCGGATTCGTTGGATTACGTCGGACCAACTTTTTTATTTTTTAAATAAAATGGTCAAACAGGGGTCTGGGGGAGTATTTATTTCAATAAAATATTTTATAAGTGTGTGTGCTTTTTTTTTTTTGCACACTGCAGTTTTAGTAATCACGGCTATCTACAGACGGCCCTGATTACTAATACTGGGCTTAGTGCTTGCTGGTATGGCCAGCACTAACCCCAACATCTATTACCTCGGCACCCACTGCCACCAGGGGTGTCGGGAAGAGTCGGGAAGAGCTGGGTACCCGCAGGACCGGACCTTCTAAATTGAGGGTCCGGTTCTGGGGCAGCGGCAGGCTGTTACTGTTAGGCTGGGAAGGGCCAATAACCGTGTCCCTTCCCACCCTGGTAGTGCCATGCTTCCGCTGCTGGTTGTATCTGGCTGGAGAAGGAAAAAAGGGGGGACCTCATGCCATTTTTAAAAATTATTTAATTATATTTTTTTAAAAAAATGGCGTGGGGTCCCCCCTTTACCACTTACTTACCACTCTGCGTGCCGTCTTCCTGCTGGACGGGAGGAGGGAGCTGCCAGGGAAGGTAAGTAGTGTCTCTGTGTGTCTATTTTTGTACTTTTTTTTTCTTCCGAGCGGGGGGTGCCTGGTTTACTCCCATAGACTTCAATTATGTTCGGGTGCTCAGCCGAGCACTTGAGCACCCCTGAGTTTTTGGCCAGAGCACCCGAGCGTATGAGCATCTGGGTGCTCGATCATCACTAGTACTGACCTAGAGAATAGAAGTAACAGATCAATTACCATGTAGGAAATGGTGTAAAAAACTGTGGTGGAATGATGGGGTTTTTTAATAACTAGCAACGCACATTTAACCCCCAAATGTCAAGGGTACCTGACCACACCACCAGGCACAGGTGCATCGTCAGGGACCGTTGAAGGACCAGTGAGCGTTAGTGCTGTTCACGGATGAAAGTTGATTCACACTGAGCAGAAATGATGGCCGTCAACAATGTTGGAGACATTAAGGAGAGCACTATGCATCAGCCACTATTGTCACCAGATGAGCCTTTGGTGGTGGTGATGTTACAGTGTGGGCAGGTGTGTCTAGTTAATACAGAACTGCCCTACACTTGTGAATGGTACAGTGGCAAGCCCATACTACTTGAATAACATCATTAATCCAGTCATTGGGCCTCTGCATGAACAACACAGGCCTAATTTTAACTTCATGGATGACAATGTGCCAGCTTATCGAGGTCGCATTATTAGGGAACGGCTGCTGAAGACTGGGGGACCTCAAATGGAGAGGCCTGCACTTTCTTCAGACCTGAATCCCATTGAAAATCTATAGGATTAGCTGAGTCGCCATGTAGAGGCTCGTAACTATGTACCCCAGAACCTCAATGACCTGAGGGCTGCCCTTCAAGAAGAATGGAATGCCATGCCTCAGCAGACAAGTTGACTTGTGAAGTCAACATTGTTGTCAAGCTGTAATTGATGCTCAAGGCCACGTGAGAAGTTATTGAGACATTGACATTTTTTGTGGAGGTATACCCACCACTGTTGTTGGCGTTTGTTTCAATAAATTGCTTGGGATGAGGAAATCACCATTGCGGGCTTCTACTTAAATGCCCTACTTTCATGATATAATATCACTGTAGAGTGAACTTTTTACGTGTTCCATAAATTTCACCCGAAAGTCTTCTTTGTTTATAAGCATTTTATTGGCATTATTTTTTTTCTTGCAACACTTTTTATAGACATTTTTCAAATCACAACACAAAACTTCATACCTAGAGCAGGCTGCATTTTGAAAAAAAATGGAGAAAATGCCATCTAAATGCCTTATGTTCAAATGAAATGCAAAAATGACCCTGAAAATATACTGCATGTGGTGCATTTCATAATATACTATAGACTATTAAGTAATATCCCGAGGCAAATGAAAAGTCATTAAATGCCCTACAATAATTAACATGAAACATTAATTTACAGTATACACTTATTTTTCATGATGTCCCTCAGTAGGGAATCCCCCCTCTAATAGGGCATACAGACTGGGGATGCTTTTCTTGAGACAACCCATTTAGGAATACTTACAAACATTTGTGGGCTCTAACTCTTAACAAGACATCCTTTAATAATAACTCATAAAAATAAATGTGCATGTTGTTGCAAATAGAGTGAAGAAATGAGTTTTTGTTTTCTTGTTTTGAAGTTTTCAGCTTTTTGTAGCTGCTCTTTATTACACATTAAAGGTTCTCTTTATCATAACCTGAATAACACTGCTACTGAAAAAAAACACATATTGGTATTATGGAACTAAATAATATATTATCACTTTACTCGTTTGTGCTCTGGCAGTCACCCTGTACCTATCAATCATGTAAAGACCGACAAGCACAATTACATTCAAGTGCTAATAGAACAGAAGGGCAGGAATACCTGACCCTAGAATCTTAGGTTGATCTAAGTGTTTGATGTCTCATTGAGTTAGTATTGTAGTGTGAAAGACAAAGCTTGAAATAATGGAAATTAGTTTGGACATGCAATACTGCTGATTGGGCTGGTATAATTAGAATAATATTCTCACAGCTAATAACAAGAGCACAAGATAAATAGCCATGCAATAACTATCTCTTTATGGATTATGCTGTGGTCAGCGTGTTATTTACTTGATCTCCAGGGGGGACCTCAAGGGCTCCCGATCTACCAACAATATATATTCCATCATGGTGTGCAATGTTGCCATTAAAGGTACTTCAACGTCAGAATGTACGTAAACTTTTTGCTGAATATTATATTGTTTTATATTGTGTCAATGTAGTTTAAAATTACTTAAAGAAGAACTCCCACCAAAAATGTTATTCTCTGACCTCTTAGAAAGGTACATGATGTTAACTGTAGTGAATGTAATTTTCTTACCAGTGACTGTATTTGTGAGTTATCTCCTCCCTTCTGCTTCTCAGCTGTGTCATGCCACGAGCAATCAGACTCTCCAACTGACACAGCATCTTATCTGTGAACAGGAAGTCTGTTTCTCTATGTATTCCTATGGGAGCCTCGATGTCAGTCTCATTGGAATGAATAGAGAAGTAACTGGCTTCCTGTCCTGTGTCAGTTGGAGATCAGAGAATTGGTCACATGACATCACTGTCTAGCATTTCTATTTCTATTCATTACTAGCTGAAGGACCCGGCTTCGCCCGGGTATATTTAATTTATTTCATTTACTGTTTGTGTGTTTGTGTCGTTAAAAGATATCAAGAGTGACCTCTGCAGTGCCCTCCCCTTTAACAGTGACCTCTACAGCGGCCCGCCCCTTTAACAGTGACCTCTACAGCAGCCAGCCCCTTTAACAGTGACCTCTACAGCAGCCCGCCCCTTTAACAGTGACCTCTACAGCTGCCCGCCCCTTTAACTGTGACATCTACAGCAGCCCACCCCTTTAACAATGATCTCTACAGCAGCCCGCCCCTTTAACAGTGACCTCTACAGCAGCCTGCCCTTTAACAGTGACCTCTACAGCTGGTCGCCCCTTTAACAGTGACATCTACAGCAGTCCACCCCTTTAACAGTGATCTTTACAGCAGCCCGCCCCTTTAACACTGACCTCTACAGCAGCCTGCCCCTTTAACAGTGACTTCTACAGCAGCCCGCCCCTTTAACTGTGACCTCCACAGCAGCTAGAGTGGCCACTGTCTTCACCCCAGAAAGCCAGACCTCACCGGCCATTCCCCCAAATGTGAAACAGCACCCCCAGTTCCCATGAAGACACGGAGGAGAAGCTGTCTGAGTGTGAGCTACTGAAAGGGTGGACATCCCTGTGTCTGTCCAGGCACTGCGTTGGATGGAGAACAGGTAGCCAGAAAACTGGACTGTCCAGCCTAAAGCCAGACATCTGGCCACCCTAACATCAGCCTGGCCCTAGGGTGGCCAGAGATCTTGTTTTAGGCTGGACAGTCTGGCTTTCAGACTCCCTGTCCTCTGTCATGCGCAGGGGCTGGATGAACACAGGGATGTCCTTTTGAACAGCTCACTCTCAGTAGCAGCACTGTCCAGTCTGAGCATGAGCTGCAGGGAGAAAGTCACCCTCCCCCCCACCCCTGCAGGTGACAGAAGGTGATTTTTACCTATATTTTTAATACCGGTCAAATGCGGCATGGAAGGGGCGTGGCCTGACTGAGTCAGGGGCGTAACTTAGTGGGATCTGGGGGTGGTGCTTTTAAGTCCTTCTTTTGACGGTGGCCTGAATTACAGGTCGATGCCATAGTAATTTAGGAGGAAGGTGGGTAGCAGTGGAAGAAAACATCTTTTATTACTACTGAACAGTAAATATGTGAAATTTACATTATATGAGGTAATGATTGATGAATTAGTCTAAAACATAAGTTATAGTTATGGTAACTGGAATACCCCTTTACCATTGTCATCCACAGTGCTCTGCCTCTTTAATACAGACCTACAGCAGTGAACTGGATAGGTTGTCATAGAAGCCTGGTGTGTGGAGACTGCCTGTGAGCTTCTATTGGGTGATAAGGGTCATGTGACCAGGCTACTATTGGCTAATGCATTTTTTAGGAATATCTCAGGAACGGTACGTCCTGGAGAGCTGCAAACTGTTCTAAAACCTTACCGGACACCTGATGTACATGTGTGCCAAATTTTGTAATTGTAGCTGCAGCGGTGCGGATTCCATTAGAGGACATACACACACACACACACATACACTCAGCTTTATATATTAGATTATTATATGTCTCCCAGGTTTATGCTGTATGCATGTATGTACTTGCATGGCAATAAGCAGGTCATCCTCAATAGGGATGAGTGAATTTCACATTTTTAAGTTCTTTTTCGGTTCGGGTTATGCAGGCCTCTCCTGCATAACAGAAACTGCAGGCTATAGACTTCTATTATGAAGGAATGAATAATGGAATGCCTCTAAAGGCATTGCGTTAAGCATTCCATCATAGAATTGTGTTATGGTCCATGGTAACGGAATCTATAAAGCAATTCAGTATAACCCACAACACGAACACGAACTTCAAAATATTAAATTTGCTCCTCCCTAATCCTCAACACTGCCCTTATTCTATGCAACCTGCTCAGTTATTGCAGCTGTATGTCCAGAGGCCAGGTAAGAAGAAAAGGCATGTTTGCAAATATTCATTCTCTGTAGTTTTCTTGTTGGTTTCTATGAATTATATTTAGCCTGGGATGCCGAAATGATACAACCACTCCAATCATTATCTCCTACAAATTGCTATTCATATTTTATTACCTTAAATTGAGATGCTTAAGGTTTCCAGTAATTTACATTATTTCACTTCATTAAGGGTTTGAGACTGCTTCTAGTTTATTGCCAGTTTACACTTTTCGGTTAGCCCTGCTGAGCCAGCACACAGGACGTGCATAGTATATGGCTTTAAAATATTGCAGAATGAAGCTTACACATTAGTATGATAACCAGTTCTAGAGTGGCCATTTCAGTCCATGCATTTGCCACTTTGCTACATAAGTAGAATATAAAATGTCTATTAACTGGGTTTTACTTAATAAAATTATTTACAAGTGCAGTAATTGAAAGTCTCTCCTTGATTTGTTAACGTTTTAGCAACCAAGATCACTCTACTTCATTTCTGGTTGTATACCTCTCACATTTATATTATAATTACCAGAACTAGCTAAGTAAGAAGACATAAGGACTATTCTAAATATACCCCAATGATCCGGTCTGTATCCAATTGACAATGGTTTAGCATTTTCAGACTATTTTGTTGATCATTTTGTTATTGCAGAAATATTGGCCTACATGCCAAGCTTATTCTGCTTCAGTCTTATTTTCTAGTTCTTCAGGTTTCTGGGGTTTATTTTGTAACCAATGAATTAAATTTGACACTCCATTTGTAGAATTTCTTCTATTGCAGAAGGTATAACATAGTAACATAGTAATATAGCTTATAAGGCAGAAAAAAGACATCTGTCCATCCAGTTCGGCCTGATATCCTACAAGTTGATCCAGAGGAAGGCAAAAAAAACCCTGTGAGGTAGAAGTCAAAAAATTCCTTCCTGACTCCAATCAGCCAATCAGAATAACTCCCTGGCTCAACGACCCCTCTCTAGTAACTATAACCTGTAATATTATTACACTCCAGAAATACATCCAGGCCTCTCATGAACTCTTTTAGTGAACTTACTATCAATACCTCCTCAGGTAGAGAGTTCCATAGTCTTACTGCTCTTACCATAAAGAATCCTCTTCTATGTTTGTGTACAAACCTTCTTTCCTCCAGATGCAGAGGATGTCCCCTTGTCACCGTCACAGTCCTGGATATCCAGATCCCTCAGTAGCAGTATACTGTCTTCTTCGGTGTTAATTACTTTACACAGTTTAGTGTCATCTGCAAAAATTGATATTTTAATGTGCAAGCCTTCTACCAGATCATTAATAAATATATTGAAGAGAATAGGGCCCAATACTGACCCCTGTGGTACCCCACTGGTGACAGTGACCCAATCTGAGTGTGTACCGTTAATAACCACCCTCTGTTTTCTATCACTCAGCCAGTTACTTACCCATATACAGACATTTTCGCCTAGTCCAAGCATTCTCATTTTATATACTAACCTTTCATGTGGTACAGTGTCAAATGCTTTGGAGAAGTCCAGATATACGACATCCATTGATTCGCAGTGGTCAAGTCTATAACTTACCTCCTCATAGAAACTGATTAAATTAGTTTGACATGACCGATCCCTCATGAAGCCATGCTGATATGGAGTTATTTGCTTATTTTCATTGAGGTACTCCAAGATAGAATCTCTTAGAAAACCTTCAAACAGTTTACCCACGACAGATGTTAAACTTACCGGCCTATAGTTTCCGCACTCTGTTTTTGGACCCTTTTGAATATTGGTACCACATTTGCTATGCGCCAATTCTGTGGCACACTCCCTGTCAGGATAGAGTCCTTAAGTATCAGAAATAAGGGTCTGGTTATGACATTACTTAATTCTCTTAGGATATGGGTTTGTATGCCATCTGGTCCTGGCGATTTGTGTATTTTAATAATTTTAAGACGTCGCTGTACTTCTTCCTGGGTAAGACAGGGCACTTTTAATGGGGAATTTACTTTTATATTCTGCATTTCATCTGACAGTTTATTTTCCTCAGAGAATACATTGGAGAAAAAAATATTTAATCACTTTGCTTTCTCCTCATCGCTCTCTGCGACTTCTTTTGATAAAGTATGCTGGCTTACACTCTACCTCAGCCAACTGGTGGTGTGCAAATGCAACCTTTTCTTTGAAAGTCAAATTTCATAAATATGGCTGAAAGTAATTCCATCCATAGCCATGCCCAATTGATAACGTTACGAACGATAAGGTTACGCATGTGCAGCACAGATACTTAAAGGTGTTGTCCAAAGATGTACTACACATATAACCTATGGACAGGATCACTGATAAGTGCCTTATTGGTGGGGATTTGATCTCCATCAATCATGAGAACATAGTTGCTGTGTCCCACTATATGAATTAAGCAGTGATTAAAACATGAACTTGTTACATACAAGGTGTCAAAAAAGTAGAAAAAACTTCTTGGTGCATAGTTATGATCCAGGTAAATGGCTACTAATGCCCTTAGCTCTAGGGATGGAGTTGCTCTTCCTGTGGTAAATATGTAGCCCACCCCAATATTGAAGGAACTGTTTATAAACTCCCTTGGGACCAAAGAAAATAGAATTATTCAGACAATTGGCAGACATCTAGGAATGAAACTACAGGTATATGAAATTCTACAATGAAACCCAATATTATATTTTTACTGCATAATGGCCAAACTTGTACATGATTACAGTATGTCAGGGATATTTACAATTGTTTTTCAAGGGACTGTTGACATTATATCCTATCAAGTAGGGTATAATGGGTACTATAAGTACCCAATATGTAATCTAATGTCTACAATATAATCTAATATTAATTACTAGAGAAGAGCAAACTTTTGGAAAATTTGATTTGGCTGCTTCGTGACGCAGCACTTTTTTTTGTAACTAACAGGTACAATGACAGGGAGCTGCAATAGCGCTGTTCCTCATCATTGAACCCCTCAGATGCCACGTTCATACATGATTGCGGCATCTGAGAGTAATAATACAGTTTAAAATTAACAGAAAAAAATTAAATCATACTTAAGGCCTCCATTTGCTCGGGACAGGCCGGCCGCCACCATCTTGCTTGTAGATCTTACGCAAAATCTTGCGTGGCCCGAGATAACGTCATCATGCCAACCTGCGTGGTGATATCATGCGTCACCACGCATGTGATTTCTGCCAAAATCTTAAATCAAGATAGTGGCCAGCCTGTTGCAAGCAAATGGAGGAAGTAGGTATAATTTTATATTTTTTTTTTACACAATTTCAGACTAAATTGATTTGCTACCATGAAGAATAAGGAAATTTGGCTTTACGGCTAATTAGAGATGAGCGAGCACTAAAATGCTCGGGTGCTCGTTATTCGAGTCGAACTTTTCCCGATGCTCGGGTGCTCGAGTAACGAACCCCATTGAAGTCAATGGGAGACTCGAGCATTTTTTGCAGGGGACCAAGGCTCTGCCTAGGGAAGGCTGGGTGAAAACCTGGAAACCTCAGAAAATGATGGAAACACCACGGAAATGGACAGGAAACAGCAGGGGCAGCATGCATGGATGCCTCTGAGGCTGTCTAATCCCACCATTACCCCAAATTCTCAGGCAACAGCCTGGTGGTTACCCTCATGGCAATTGTGCTCACCCAGACCAAGAAAGGCGATGCAAATACCCATCACATGTTAGGGAAGCACCCAACTAGGTGCAACGACGGTCCATCACCGCCTGCAGGTGACACCACTGCTCATGCTGGCACTGCAGCTGACATCAAGTTTGGTATCTGTTCTTATCAGTTGCTGTGGCTGCTGGTGGTATAGTGGTGAGCATAGCTACTTCCCAAGCAGTTGACCCGGGTTCGATTCCTGTCTATTGCAGGAGGCAATTTAAAGAAAATCTAAAAAAAAATCAGTACAATATCTAATACGTCCCCTACCCGGGTAAATTGTTTGGAGAGAGGGCCTGTAGGTGGGGAGGAAGGAGGTTTTGCTGGAAGAGCCAGACGAGTGCCCCCTGGGCTAGCGTGTGTGGTGGTGACAACAGCCGGAATGGATTTTGAAAAACTGTCGCATCAACCGGTATGGTATCGATTCTTCTCAGATTAATACCGTATACGTCCCCTATCTTGGGACCTTATATTTCATGAATTTTTCGACCACGGAAAACGGAAAAAGAGCTTGCTCTGGCCAGGGAAGTGTCTTTCCCACTGCAGCTAAGGGGACGTGTCCATGCTCTGCCTATCACAGGTCAGGAGGGAAATAAAAGAAGAACCAAACAAAAATCTGTACAATATCTAAGACGTCCCCTATCCGGGTAAATTGTTTGTAGAGAGGGCCTGTAGGTGGGGGGCAGGCTGGGGGGAAGGAGGTTTCGCTGGAGGAGCCAGAGGAGTGCCCCCTGGGCTAGTGTGTGTGGTGGTGACAACAGCCGGGTGTAGTTAGAATGACGACGCAGGACCCCAAATTAAAAATTTAGCATCAACCGGTACAGTCGTAAATTATGAGATTGATCAAGTGTGGTATGTCTTCTATGTATACTACTCAGTTTAATACCGTATATGGTAGCTATCCGGAAAAATAGTTTGGAGAGAGAGAGAAAGATAGGACAAAGAAGTAAATTGTTTGGAGAGAGGGCCTGTAGGTGTGGTGGTGACAACAGCCGGATGTAGTTAGAATGACGACGCAGGACCCCAACTTAAAAATTTAGCATCAACCGGTACAATTGTCAATTATGAGCTCGATCAAGTGTGGCATGACTTTTAAATGGATATTTCATGTGGTCACGTACTCCCTGGAACCCCATAGTCACCCCTTCCCTGATGTGCTAGCCCAGAACATTCTCTGCCCCAATTCGCAAGACCTTTTGCTGTTTCCGTGTGCTGACAGTGTGGATTTACCAGTGTTGTCTGAGGAGCTGGTGGACAATGGCGAGACACAGGTGTCGGGGGGTGAGGTAGTTGTATGGGAAGCAAGTTACAGTGGGGACTCCTTGGGGGGACTTTCTCATGATGGGACAGATTCAACTTGGGTGGATCAGGCACAGATCAATTTTTTTTTGTGTTTATTTAACTTTTATTTATCAAAAATAACCAGAGATATTTATTTGTTATCTTCTCTGTGCAGTCTGGCTTAGGGTTTCGTCACTTTGATGGCGAGCTGTGCCGCTCCAACCACAATGGTCTTTAGGTTCTTAGATGAAGACGTTGTCTGCGATTTCAGCACAGAAGGACTTGTTGCTCATCAACAGAACCTGGACCTCCTTGACATTGTGGACCAGGAATTTGCGGGTGGACCAGGAATTTGCGGAACCCTGTTGGCAGCATGTGTTTGGTCTTCTACTTGCTACCGTATCCAATGTTGGGCAATATAGATACGCAGGTAATATTATTTTTCACACCTATCCCAAAAATAAAATTTACGCAGTTTGCGCAAATAAAACTGGAACTGGAGAGAGGGCCTGTAGGTGGACCTCCGGAAAAATTGTTTGGAGAGAGGGCCTGTAGGTGGACCTCCGGAAAAATTGTTTGGAGAGAGGGCCTGTAGGTGGACCTCCGGAAAAATTGTTTGGACAGAGGGCCTGTAGGTGGACCTCCGGAAAAATTGTTTGGAGAGAGGTCCTGTAGGTGGACCTCCGGAAAAATTGTTTGGAGAGAGGGCCTGTAGGTGGACCTCCAGAAAAATTGTTTGGAGAGAGGGCCTGTAGGTGGACCTCCGGAAAAATTGTTTGGACAGAGGGCCTGTAGGTGGACCTCCAAAAAAATTGTTTGGAGAGAGGGCCTGTAGGTAGACCTCCGGAAAAATTGTTTGGAGAGAGGGCCTGTAAGGGGCCCTCCTGAAAAATTGTGGTAAAAGAGTGCCAGTTGGAGCTCTAAAAAATGGCGTTTTTTGGGTCAGCGTTAGGCAAAGACGATATGGAGGAGGAGGAGGAGTAGGAGGAGTAGAGAAGAGGAATCGGATACATAAGTTATTTAAATCTTTAGCTGCTTTCCCCCGGAGGAGATTTGAATTCCGGTGAAATCCAGGCTTTGTTAATTTTAATAAGCATCAGCCTGTCAGCGCTGTCAGTTGACAGGCGTGTACGCTTATCGGTGATGACGCCACCAGCTGCACTGAATACCCGCTCTGACAGCACGCTAGCGGCAGAGCAGGCCAGCACTTCCAAGGCATACAGCGCCAGTTCAGGCCACGTGTCCAGCTTTGAAACCCAGTAGTTGTATGGAGCAGAGTGATCGCTACGGACGTTGGTATGGTCAGCTAGGTACTCCCTCACCATCTTCCTGTACAGCTCCCCCCTACTCTGCCTAGACTGGGGACAGGTGACAGTGTCTTGCTGGGGTGACATAAAAGTGGCAAAGGTCTTGGAGAGCGTTCCCCTGCCAGTGCTGGACAAGCTGCCTGCTCGCCTCCTCTCCCCTGCTACTTGGCCCACAGAACCTACCAGTTCTGGTGGAAGTTGACATCTAGCAGTCTACAATCGCTCTGCGCTGCTGGTAAACTCTGGATAACATGTTTAATGTTGAATTCCATCTCGTGGGCACGTCGCACAACAGTCGGTGAGCGGGCAGTTGTAGGCGGCGCTGCGCTGCCCTGAGAGTGGCAGCATCTGTGGTTGACTTGCGGAAATGCGCACAGATGCGGCGCACCTTGGTGAGCAAATCAGACAGATTGGAGTATGTCTTGAGGAACCGCTGAACTATGAGGTGTGCTTTTTGTCACCTAAGCTCAGCAGTTTGAGCACCGCCTGCTGGGGCTTACCCACGGCACTGCTGCTGCGCCTAGAGCTACCGACTGAAGGCGCCGTGCCCACGGATGGTAATTCGGTGGAGGAGGAGGAGGGGTCGGAGGAGGAGGAGGCATAGTACGTCTGAGAGACCGTGACCGAGGTAGGCCCCGCAATCCTCGGTGTGGGCAGTACATGAGCGGCCCCAGGGTCATTCTCGGTCCCAGCCTCCACCAAGTTAACCCAATGTGCCGTCAGTAAGATATAGTGTCCCTGCCCGGCAGCACTTGTCCACGTGTCCGTGGTTAGGTGGACCTTCTCAGAAACAGCGTTGGTCAGGGCACGGATGATGTTCTGTGACACGTGCTGGTGTAGGGCTGGGACGGCACATCGGGAAAAATAGTGGCGGCTGGGGACCGAATACCGAGGGGCAGCCACCGCCATGAGATTGCGAAAGGCCTCGGTCTCTACCAGCCTATAAGGCAGCATCTCCAGGCTAAGCAATTTGGAGATGTGGACGTTGAGGGCTTGGGCATGTCGGTGGGTCAAACTGTATTTCCTCTTGCGCTCCAGCATCTGCTGTAAAGACAGCTGAACGCTGCACTGGGACACATTGGTGGACACTGTGGAGGATCGTGGAGGCGAAGGTGTGGTTTTCCGGCGGGAGGCGCTCGTGCCGGGGTCCTGGGCAGGGGGTTGACTAGCAGAGGCAGCGAGTGACGCAGGGGGTTGACTAGCAGAGGCAGCGAGTGACACAGGGGAAGGAGCAGTGGTGTGACCCGCAGGAGGTGGTGAACGGCCTTGGTTCCATTGAGTGGGGTGTTTAGCACTCATATGCCTGCACATGCTGGTGGTGGTTAGGCTAGTAGTGGTGGCACCCCTGCTGATCCTGGTGTGGCACAGGTTGCACACCACAGTCCGTCGGTCATCCTCACTTTCTTTAAAGAACCTCCAGACTTGCGAACATCTAGGCCTCGCCACGGGAGCTTCACTACGTGAAACAGTTGCTGCTGATGCACCAGCTCTGGCCCTGCTTTTCCCTCTGGCCACACCACTGCCTCTTACAACCTGTTCTGGTGCAGCACTCGCCTCCGCCTCAGAAGCACTGTCTTCACTCGGCATATCAACCCAGCTCGGGTCAGTCACCTCGTCATCCTCCGATTCCTCAGTCTGCTCCCCCCTCGGAATTCCTCCCCTTACAACAACTTCACCACTGTCTGACAACCGTGTCTCCTCATCGTCCGACACCTCTTTACAAACTTCTTCCACTAACTCAACATTGTCATCATCATCATCATCATCACCCACAGACTGCGACAGTTGGAACACTTCTGCATCGGGAAAGAGGTCAGCAGCAACCTGAGAAGTGGTTTGTGACTCTGGGAAAGGTCTAGAAAACAGTTCCTCAGAGTATGCCGGATCGCATTCCAAATTTTCCTGGGAGAGGGCAGACTGGGGGGAAGGAGGTTGAGGTGGAGGAGCGGGAGGAGTGCTCCCTTGGGTAACGTGGGTGGACTGCGTGGAAGACTGACTGGCGGACAAATTACTTGAAGCATTATCCGCAATCCACGAGATCAGCTGTTCGCACTGTTGTGGTTTCAACAGTCCTCTACCACGTGTCCCTGTAAGTTCAGACATGAAGCTAGGGAGTGTAGCTCTGCGGCGTTCCACAGCTCCCTCATCAGCAGGTACTGTCTCACCCCGCCCAGGACCACGGCCTCTGCCCCCTGCAGTAATTGAATGCCCACGCCCACGCCCACGCCCTCGTCCTCGACCCTTAGCCCTGGGGTTCAACATTTTCTGTATATAATTGTATTCTATAAAAAAAATAAAATAAATGGGCCTGGTGTACTGAAACCCACAAACTTGTTCAGTCTGGTTTAATTTTGTGACATTGTGTCACCTGGACAGAATATACGGTTTGGAGTGAGTGTGCTGAACTGTGACACACAGAAAGGTTACACGCAGCTGTGTGAAATGGACTTGTATCACTCAGCTAAAACAACAAAAAAACTATTTTTTTTCTATATTTTGTTTTGGATTTTTGTTTTTTTGGGAACGTGACGTGCAGAAACTATCGTAGAGCTAACTGACACCCTACTGACGGTAGCTTTAGACTGCGACCCAGACAAATGTCGCACAGAGATTTTTGGGATCAAGCCATACACGTGACAGGCAGCAAATGACTTTGTTGTATTCGGTGACATACAGAAAGTGTCACCTGGACAGAAAATAGTGAGTGTACTGTACTGTGACACACAGAATGGTTCCACACTGCTGTGTACAATGGATTTGTATCACTGAGATATAACATAAACAAATAAAAGGGGGTTATACATGGCGATAGCTGCACTACTAGTGCCAGCCATCCAAGTGACAAAAAAAAAAAAGTCTTCTAGCCTTTAGAAGGGCTGTTGGGTTCTTTGTGGGTGGTCCCTGCCTAACAGAGAACTAAATGCAGGCCCTAACACTGTCCCTGAAACGCAGCAGCTCTATCCCTAACGACATCCAGACGGCATCTGAGCAGAGCACCGCGGCCAGTCGGTAGTATATTCCAGGGTCACCTGATCAGGCCAGCCAACCCCTGGTATCGACATGTAAGGGCCCCACGTGATGCTGGGTGTACCGCAGAGTCTCCTGGCTTGTGATTGGCTGTGTTTTTAGGCGCCTAAAAAGCACGATGCGGAGGTTGTCATTTCCTCGAGCATTGCGAGATACTCGTCCGAGCAGCGAGCACTTACGAGTACCCTAATACTCGAACGAGCACCAAGCTCGGACGAGTATGCTCGCTCATCTCTACGGCAAATCAAATTCATCCTGAAATTTGGATCGAACTCCACTTCATTGTATTTGATTCGCTCATCTCTATTAATTACCTTTACTGATGGTTTTACAGGTGCATTGGATTGAGTGGCAGGGCTATGCTATAAGGGAGCAAGATTCCTAGCCTATAATTTCAAAAATGCTTGATCTGACATTTTTCTGATTATGATTGACATAGCTCCCTGCTTGGGAAACGACTGGCCAAACAGGCCATTCGAGATGGTGCTATTTATATGGTCACTGTGGATATGGACACAGGTGCATTGGATTGAGTGGCAGAGCTATGCAAAAAGGGAGCAAGATTCCTAGCCTAGCATTTAAAAAATGCTTGATCTGCCATTTTTCTGATTATGATTGACATAGCTCCCTACTTGGGAAACGAATGGCCAAACAGGCCATTCAAGATGGTGCTATTTGTATGGACATGTGGCAGAATCCAGCCATTATATGTACCGTACATACAATGCTGCAGTGAAGTTTGACAAAGAGAATATGTCTCCTTGAAACATTGAATGATATAGCGTTGATGACTAACCTCTGGACTTCAGCTGTGGTGAAACTACAACTCCCAGCATGATTCATTCATTTTACCGTAGCTGGAGTGCCAGAGGTTAGCCATCAGAAACAAAGGGTCTCTTTGAGAGTGAGTGGCTGCAGTGTTAAATGGACTCTATGAAGTTAATGTGGAAAACCACAATGGAAATACATCAATAAAGAAGAGATACATTTCCTGACTAATGACTACTGGATCTTGAGTAACGGAATTAATTCTTTACATAAGCTTATCATTTGAAGCTACACTATTTATGTGGACCTTGTGCTTCACTCTCCACAAACTATGTGCCCTATTTATCTGGGTAATGTAGGAAATAGAGATGAGCAAATACTAAAATATTCGTGTTCTCGGTACTTGGAACGAATTTTTCAAAATATTCGTACATTCGTACGTAATAACGAATCCTATTGAAGTCAATGGGAGATACGAGCATTTTTGCAGTGGACCAAAGTTATTCGCACGCAAGGTTACCTAAACACCTGAAAACCTCTGAAAGTGATGGAAACACCACGGAAATGGATAGGGAACACCAGGGGCAGCATGCATGGAGCAGGCAGAGACAGTGCAAGGAGCGTCAGGACCTTGTCCGATAAAGCGTATTGCTACTATACGCTACTATACGCTTTTACTCTATACGCTGTTGCGTATGAATTCAAGAGTGAAACCATTACCACTTTCAAGTCTCGCGAATGCACGCATGACGCTAGGCCGCGGCGTACAGTCCTCAGAGGCAGATCCAATTTGGCAAGATGGTAAGCAGGTGTTCCTGTGCTTTTAGCTCTTGAGAGCTGAAATACATGGTCAAGAAGATGGACAGCCAGGAGTACGATGGTACACCGACACCCCAATCGGCAGAAGAAAGAAATTGTGCAGCAGGTGATCTGAGGCTTGCGCCTTCGGTTTCACAGTGTTCGGACCCCGGGCCAGATACAAAGAAAATGGTCTGATTTAAAATTAAAGTGCCCAGAGAGGCTTACTCAGATCCGGGCAGAGATACGACAGGGTGAGTAACAAAATATTTGAAAAGTAAAAACACGTTAAAAAAATTAGTGTACTGTATTGTATATGTACCAGTGCCAATAATGAAAACCGCATAGAAGGACAACGTGGGCGTGCGTGGTGCGCTGCAGCAATTTTCTTTCATGCTAGGCCACGCCTCTAACTCCACTCAAACAAGTGAAGGTATTCTCAGATACGTACCCCTTCCCAGTAATTTGCCTTAGGCTACTTTCACATATGTGGCGGTGATCCGGCAGGCTGTTCCGCAGTATTTGTCCTGCCAATTCCCGGTGTTCTTGCAGGATAGCGGCTGGATCAGCGCCGTCCCCCATTATTGTTAATGGGGCTGGCCGTTCTCCCGTTTGTGTCAGGCAAATGCCGGATCCGGAGAGATCCGTAGAGCCATAACAGCCTGCCGGATCTCTAGCGCTATTATGAAAGTACCCTTATATATGCCCCTTCATAGTTAGCGCTTCCTCCTCCTACACACAGACTCAAAGACATGCTCATGCTGCAGCTAATGTGTCTGGAGTGGGTGATTTAAAAAAATTTCCCACGATAACGATATTAAAGGAGTTCTCCGGGAATTAAGAAAATGAAAATACATAGATATTACTTTATTATAAATGATTAGGAGAAACAAAACTATTAGTACACACAAAACCTGTCCTAATCACACAGCAGGACAAGTTACTTCACATGACTGAGGTAAAGAGCTGCCTCATCCTCCTCTCTGCTCTGCTTGTCAGGAGTTATGATCCTGTATATAGTTTAATATGATATTTAGCTGAATCTCTGTAGGAATGGAGTTCATGAGGAGACATGAAGTACAGAGAGGATGGACAGGACAGACTGTGGTAATGGAGACTGCATACAAGAACTGCTGCTCATTACCACATCTGCTCATGAACTCAATTCAAACAGAGATTCAGCTAAAGATCTTATCATCTGTATTCAGGATCATAATCCCTAACAAGTAGAGCAGAGAGGAGGATGAGGTAGCTCTTTACCTCAGTGTTCAGAAGTAACTTGTCCTCATGTGTGATTAGGACAGGTTCTGTGTGTACTAATAGGACAGCAGCCATTTTATTTCTCCTAATGATTGCTCCCCAGACAAAACGATCCATTATAACTAATATAAGGTATTTGGGAATATATTTATAAGAAACTAATATTTAAGTATTTTCATTTCCTTAATTCCCAGAGAACCCCTTTAAGAAATTTATTGTGATAAATACCCATTTAGAAGAAAAAAAATACTTGGGGCCACAAGAAGAAGATATTATACTGTATGGGGGCAGCCACAAGGAGACATTATACTGTATGGGGGCCACAAGGAGACATTATACTGGACGTCGGGGAAGGTGAAGGGACTGCTCCCTGCTTACCGTCACCCGTCTCTGCTTCCTATGGATGCAAAGACAGCTGACCACGGGACATAGCCTCCCGTTCCCGGACACAGCCGCTAAAGTCCTGACTGTCCCGCCGAATCTGGAACGATTGGGACTGGAGCTATGGTATACTAGTGTATTGTATGTGCTGCATTTATATTTGTTATGTTTGCACCTGCAGAATGTGACACACAGACATCTTTTATTCATTCATTCAACCCCCCACCCCTCCCAACAAATGCCTCCTCCATCAAATATGCACCCCAGATATTCTATGTTCCCTTCACATGAAATGCCCACTCCACATCATATCGCCCTCCTCTCACCCATAATATCTTCATAGTAGTATACAGTGTTAGTATTAAAACGGTCATCATAACAATTGTGTATGTATTTATGTTGCAGAGCAACGTCAACGACGTCAACGGCAGACTCGTGCCCGGACGGCCCCTGAAGGACCTGCTGCTTCCAGTAAGTGTAAACATATTAAATTTATTTTTAATCCAGGCTATGTGGGAGTGCAGCTGCAGTGATATAAGAGCACTAGTGGTTAGTAATGGGATCCAGCCGCAAACTATTCAGATGTATCAACATCAGAAGTTACAACTGTTCATTTGAGTTGAATGTAATGCCATTATTTAATGATTTTTGACAGCTGCTGCACCACAGAGGAGCCCCTCTAACCCTCCTACACCCCAGCCAGAGAGGAGCCCACCTGCCCCGCCAACGCCCCCAGGGCAACTTCCAGAGGTAGAAGGTAGGTAAAATTATAGTGTAATGGGTGGAACTTCTGTCTTCAAAATATAAGCTAATTTTATGTTTTATCTTTTATAATTCCAGCTGTCAGGGAGGATTTTTCCCCAGGCCCCTGGGAAGACCACCCATTATGGGTGTCTAGTAAGTACAAACCCCTAATTCACAGAAGTGAAATATTTTCAAGCACTAGGATCATGCCACCCAACATGTTATTGATAACTAGACTGTGTACACATTATGTTCTCCAAGTGGTTAGTGAAGCAGACATCACAATAATTTTAAAATCAAGGTAGTGAAGAAACTTGTGTTACCCCAAAAATATTTAACAAAAATATGACATACATCACGTAATATTATAGTACATTGGCAATCTCTTTTTAACAAAGCGAGAAACAGCCCTGCACCTCACATAGATCCAGAGATCTGCCCCAATTACTCTGCTACATCAAGTTGGTTACTCAAGGGTAGTGTGACTAGTGTCTATTCTGCTGCATGTCAGGACTCATGTCCATCTCTCCCTATCACAGCTCAGGACAGGAGGCAGTTGAAGATTTAAACTGAGCATGTGCGGCCTTCTCAGTGAGCAGTTCTAAGAAATAAGAAAAAAAATGGCTCAATAAAGATACATTTCACTGAATAACTGAGTCAGTTCTAGTAGATATACAAAATATTTAATGACATGCAACTGCTAAAGTATTCAGATCCAGGCGCTGCTTTGAAAGTTTAGAATATTTTTCGTGGGACAACCCCTTTAACTCGATCATACTAATTATATTACTGTTTCCACCCTTACAGATATCCCCACCGACTTTGAGGTGGAGGCCGCCTTAAGGAGATTTGGAACAAAGCTCCATGCTGCCTCCCGCCTCATTCGCAGCCTACACATGGAGCACCAACAGCTGCAAGCCATGATGGCCGCTCGTCGACAAAGGCCGGCTTAATTTTTATTTTCTTTAGTTTTTGTATTAATTTTTTTTTAAAAGTTCAAAGTTATTATTATTATTATTATTATTATTATAATACTAAAAAAATTATTCTAAAACCTGTGTTTTAATTGTTTTTTTAAACCTTTAACCCCTTCCTGACATACTGTGAAGAAATATTGTTAGGAACATATATTGACTTGTATGTAATGCGCAAGTGCTGCCAAAAAATACACGGAACAGGCACTCCAATACAACAGGTATAAAGAAGGGCCTCATTCACATTGTGGTACAATTGTTCTTGTCCTGGGACTCATACACTCATGAAGCCTATGCACAAAGTGACAGGGCTGCCAAAAATTACACGGAACAGGCACTCCGATACACCTTTTATTACACATAAAGGAGGGCATCAAACACACCAGTGAAAAATTAAGATTGATGGCCTGCTGGTGAACAGACCCTTGAAAACATTATGGTTGAGGGCCTTCTGGTGAACAGGCCCTTGAAAACATTATTTTTGAGGGCCTACATGAGAAAACAGTGTATCCAATACACCCTAAAAGTGTTCAGCCGCTTTCCTATGGTTGGGTAGCGAAGTCAGGGGCAATCCAGGCCTTGTTCATCTTGATAAGCATCAATCTTAAAAAACACAAATATCACACACTAAAAATTGTGTTTAGAGAGGCTGTTTGCCCTGGGTAAAATTTGCATTTAGAGAGCCTGTTGGCCTTCCTTAAAAATTGTGGTTAGAGCGGCTGTTTGCCCTGGGTAAAAATTGAGTTTAGAGAGGCTGTTGGCCTTCCTTAAAAATTGTGGTTAGAGAGGCTGTTGGCCTTACTTAAAAATTGTGGTTAGAGAGGCTGTTTTCCCTGGGTAAAAATTGAGTTTAGAGAGGCTGTTTGCCCTGGGTAAAAAATTGCATTTAGAGAGCCTGTTGGCCTTCCTTAAAAATTTTGGTTAGAGAGGCTGTTTGCCCTGGGTAAAAATTGAGTTTAGAGAGGCTGTTGGCCTTCCTTAAAAATTGTGGTTAGAGAGGCTGTTTGCCCTGGGTAAAAATTGAGTTTAGAGAGGCTGTTGGCCTTCCTTAAAAATTGTGGTTAAGAGGCTGTTGGCCTTACTTACAAATTGTGGTTAGAGAGGCTGTTTGCCCTGGGTAAAAATTGAGTTTAGAGAGGCTGTTGGCCTTCCGTAAAAATTGTGGTTAGAGAGCCTGTTGGCCTTCCTTAAAAATTGTGGTTAGAGAGGCTGTTTGCCCTGGGTAAAAATTGAGTTTAGAGAGGCTGTTGGCCTTCCTTAAAAATTGTGTTTAGAGAGGCTGTTGGCCTTCCTTAAACATTGTGGTTAGAGAGGCTGTTTGCCCTGGGTAAAAATTGAGTTTAGAGAGGCTGTTGGCCTTCCTTAAAAATTGTGGTTAGAGAGGCTGTTGGCCTTCCTTAAAAATTGTGGTTAGAAAGGCTGTTTTCCCTGGGTAAAAAATTGCATTTAGAGAGCCTGTTGGCCTTCCTTAAAAATTGTGGTTAGAGAGGCTGTTTGCCCTTGGTAAAAATTGAGTTTAGAGAGGCTGTTGGCCTTCCTTAAAAATTGTGGTTAGAGAGGCTGTTGGCCTTACTTAAAATTGTGGTTAGAGAGGCTGTTTGCCCTGGGTAAAAATTGAGTTTAGAGAGGCTGTTGGCCTTCCTTAAAAATTGTGGTTAGAGAGGCTGTTTGCCCTGGGTAAAAATTGAGTTTAGAGAGGCTGTTGGCCTTCCTTAAAAATTGTGGTTAGAGAGCCTGTTGGCCTTCCTTAAAAATTGTGGTTAGAGAGGCTGTTTGCCCTGGGTAAAAATTGAGTTTAGAGAGGCTGTTGGCCTTCCTTAAAAATTGTGGTTAGAGAGGCTGTTGGCCTTCCTTAAACATTGTGGTTAGAGAGGCTGTTTGCCCTGGGTAAAAAATTGCATTTAGAGAGCCTGTTGGCCTTCCTTAAAAATTGTGGTTAGAGAGGCTGTTTGCCCTGGGTAAAAATTGAATTTAGAGAGGCTGTTGGCCTTCCTTAAAAATTGTGGTTAGAGAGGCTGTTGGCCTTCCTTAAAAATTGTGGTTAGAGAGGCTTTTTTCCCTGGGTAAAAAATTGCATTTAGAGAGCCTGTTGGCCTTCCTTAAAAATTGTGGTTAGAGAGGCTGTTTGCCCTGGGTAAAAATTGAGTTTAGAGAGGCTGTTGGCCTTCCTTAAAAATTGTGTTTAGAGAGGCTGTTGGCCTTCCTTAAACATTGTGGTTAGAGAGGCTGTTTGCCCTGGGTAAAAATTGAGTTTAGAGAGGCTGTTGGCCTTCCTTAAAAATTGTGGTTAGAGAGGCTGTTGGCCTTCCTTAAAAATTGTGGTTAGAGAGGCTGTTTTCCCTGGGTAAAAAATTGCATTTAGAGAGCCTGTTGGCCTTCCTTAAAAATTGTGGTTAGAGAGGCTGTTTGCCCTTGGTAAAAATTGAGTTTAGAGAGGCTGTTGGCCTTCCTTAAAAATTGTGGTTAGAGAGGCTGTTGGCCTTACTTAAAAATTGTGGTTAGAGAGGCTGTTTGCCCTGGGTAAAAATTGAGTTTAGAGAGGCTGTCGGCCTTCCTTAAAAATTGTGGTTAGAGAGGCTGTTGGCCTTACTTAAATATTGTGGTTAGAGAGGCTGTTTGCCCTGGGTAAAAATTGAGTTTAGAGAGGCTGTTGGCCTTCCTTAAAAATTGTGGTTAGAGAGACTGTTGGCCTTCCTTAAAAATTGTGGTTAGAGAGGCTGTTTGCCCTGGGTAAAAATTGAGTTTAGAGAGGCTGTTGGCCTTCCTTAAAAATTGTGGTTAGAGAGGCTGTTGGCCTTACTTAAAAATTGTGGTTAGAGAGGCTGTTTGCCCTGGGTAAAAATTGAGTTTAGAGAGGCTGTTGGCCTTCCTTAAAAATTGTGGTTAGAGAGACTGTTGGCCTTCCTTAAAAATTGTGGTTAGAGAGGCTGTTTGCCCTGGGTAAAAATTGAGTTTAGAGAGGCTGTTGGCCTTCCTTAAAAATTGTGGTTAGAGAGGCCCGTGAAAAATTAAAATTGATGGCCTGCTGGTGAGCTGACCGTTGAAAACATTATGGTTGAGGGCCTGGTGGTGAACAGACCCTTGAAAACATTATGGTTGAGGGCCTGCTGGTGAACAGACCCTTGAAAACATTATGGTTGAGGGCCTGCTGGTGAACAGAATCTTGAAAACATTATGGTTGAGGGCCTGCTGGTGAACAGACCCTTGAAAACATTATGGTTGAGGGCCTGCTGGTGAACAGATCCTTGAAAACATTATGGTTGAGGGCCTTCTGGCGAACAGACCCTTTGAAATTGTGGTTAGAGAGCCTGTTGGCCTTCCTTAAAAATTGTGGTTAGAGAGGCTGTTTGCCCTGGGTAAAAATTGAGTTTAGAGAGGCTGTTGGCCTTCCTTAAAAATTGTGTTTAGAGAGGCTGTTGGCCTTCCTTAAACATTGTGGTTAGAGAGGCTGTTTGCCCTGGGTAAAAAATTGCATTTAGAGAGCCTGTTGGCCTTCCTTAAAAATTGTGGTTAGAGAGGCTGTTTTGCCCTGGGTAAAAAATTGAGTTTAGAGAGGCTGTTGGCCTTCCTTAAAAATTGTGGTTAGAGAGGCTGTTGGCCTTCCTTAAAAATTGTGGTTAGAGAGGCTGTTTTCCCTGGTAAAAAATTGCATTTAGAGAGAGCCTGTTGACCTTCCTTAAAATTGTGGTTAGAGAGGCTGTTTGCCCTGGGTAAAAATTGAGTTTAGAGAGGCTGTTGGCCTTCCTTAAAAATTGTGGTTAGAGAGGCTGTTTGCCCTGGGTAAAAATTGAGTTTTAGAGAGGCTGTTGGCCTTCCTTAAAAATTGTGGTTAGAGAGGCTGTTGGCCTTACTTAAAAATTGTGGTTAGAGAGGCTGTTTGCCCTGGTAAAAATTGAGTTTAGAGAGGCTGTTGGCCTTCCTTAAAAATTGTGAGAGTTAGAGAGGCTGTTGGCCTTCCTTAAAAATTGTGGTTAGAGAGGCTGTTTGCCCCTGGTAAAAATTGAGTTTAGAGAGGCTGTTGCC
>ONZH01027026.1:0-19353 GCA_900303285.1 Rhinella marina | reverse complement strand
CATAGGAAATGGTGTAAAAAAAAGAAACCATAAAACTGTGCAGAATGGTGTTTTTTTTTTTATAATTCTACCTCATTTGGAATTTTTTCCCGCTTCCCACCACATTTTATGCAACCTTATATCATACCATTAGAAATTGCATTTTGTCCATCAAAAAACAAGCCCTCATACGGCTATGTGAATGAAAAAATTAAAAAATCATCGCCTTGGGAGGGCTGGGAGTAAAAAAAACATAAACTAAAAAAAAATAGAAAAATGCTAAATTAAATTAAATGCAAAGTGCTAGCAATTCATTCATAAACTTGCAGTAGGAATAATAAAGGATTGGCACATCACAGAGTAAGGGCTCATGCACACGACCGTATGTATTTTGCGGTCCGCAAAAAATACGGATGACATCCGTGTGCATTCCGTATTTTGAGGAACGTAACAGCTGGCCCCTAATAGAACAGTATCATCCTTGTCCGTAATGCGGACAATAATAGGACATGTTCTATTTTTTTGCGGAACGGAAATACGGACATACGGAAACGGAATGCACACTGAGTAACGTTCATGTGCATGAGCCCTAAGGCTTCATTCACACGTCCGTATGTGTTTTCCGTTCCGTATATTGCGGATCTGCAAAAAAAACGGATGAAGTTCCGTATGTCATCTGTGTTTCCATTTTTTTTGCGGATCCATTGTAACAATGCCTATCCTTGTCAGCAAAACGAACAAGAATAGGACATGTTCTATCTTTTTTGCGGAACGGAAATACAGACATACGGAAACGGAATGCATACGGAGTACCTTCCGTTTTTTTTGCGGACCCATTGAAATCAAAAGCAAAAAAAACGGAACGGACACGGAAACAAAATACGGTCGTGTGAATGAAGCCTTTTAAGGATAGATGCTCCAGAATTGTTATTAAAAGGGATGCAAGTAGTTGCTAAAATAGACATGTCAGGAGAGGTGACAGGTTTACTTAAAAATGATGGTAGAAAAAAAGTTAGGTGCTTGCCCCAGAAACAGCTGTCTATTGATAGATATTTGGCTTGGTTATACTCCCTTGTCAAATCCCAAGGCTTGTTGGAAAATTGGATCTTGACTCATAAAGAGCCACTTCCAATGGCTGGCACTGACGAGATGGTTCTCTTTCTTGGGAGATACCTCTTTGCATAGCTGACATAATGTAAAATGTATGAGAGGAGTGGACTGATACAGGGCCGGCCTTTGGGGTGTGCGACCCATGCGGTTGAACAGGGCGCTTCACTCCCGGCCAGTTAATGGCCCGGCCTGCTCCTGTACAGCGTCTTGTGCCCCCCCTCAGACCTCAGATCAGCCCACCCAGCCACTTTAAAAAAAACATACTTACCTGTCCTGCGCTGCCGCTGCCATCAGGTTCCGTGCTCCGTCTTCCCTGCCGGCGCGCACTATGACCTGACGCAGCATCATGCCACACATAACTCACACATGATTAAACACCAGGTGAGGGGTTTAGTGATGCGAGCTATGTGTGTGCCATCTCTATTATCCCATACAGGAAAATATAGTGACAGTATTAAAAGTCAGACTGTATAGAGCTATAAATACAGCGCAGAGATTTATAGAGAATAGAGTGATATAGGACAATATAGAAAGCTATAAATACAGTGCAGAGATATATAGTGTGATATAGGACAGTATAGAGAGCTATAAATACAGTCAGGGGCTGGCTGGCAAATTTTAGCCTGGGGGGCAAGCACACAGCACTGGCCCATGTGTAGCGGCCCACCTTACCCGGTTTAACTCCGCCTACCATATAAAAGCGGTATAGGTAACTGGGCTTTAAATCATTAAAAGGCGGCAGCTGGTTGTGTTTTCACATTGGGATCACATGCACATGTGCAATCCCAGATACAGAACATTACTGATAGCAACAACCTGATGATTATAGGGGCCAGATTTACCAGCTCCTGAGCTGAAGAGACTCCATAATGGGATCTGATCAGGAAGCTGTTTCTCTACCGGACAAAAAAGTTTTGCGTGCAGGACTTTTCTGTCAGGTCTTTTTGACAGAATCTGTGACAGTGGCCCGAATTCAGATGTGAATGAATGGTATTAGACTGAAGTATAGCATCAGATGCACGTATAACACACAAATACAGAGCAAGAACCAAGATCACCACATAAATACAGCACCATAACCAAACCAATGAGTCAAAAACAGTACCAGAACCAAACCAATGAGTCAAATACTGTACCAGAACCAAGTTTACTACATATATATATCACCAGAACCAAACCCATAAGTCAAATACTGTACCAGAACCAAGTTCACTTCATATATATATCTATATCACCAGAACCAAACCCATAAGTCAAATACAGTACCAGAACCAAGTCCTCTACATAAATACAGCACCAGATTTTAAAAGTTCAGCACAGAAACCATCTGAGTAGTCAGGTCAGCCCTCACCATATGAAGCTACAGCTCCCAGCATGGCCTGAACGGCAGTAAAGGGATGCTGGGAGTTGTTGTTTCACAAAACAGCATGCTACCACCTATGATCAGCTGTAGATCATCCAGGTGACTACAGCTCCCATCATACACAGTCAGTAGCAGAATAATCACTTCCATTCAGTGACTTACAGGTGACGTCTCCTCCTGAGTTCCTCTCCATCTGGTTCAGACCACCATGATGACTTTTCCCATCCATATACTCTGTGCCCTCTGTATGCAGTGCCATATGCTCTGTGCCCTCTGTACATAGTGCCACATACTCTGTGCCCTCTGTATGCAGTGCCATATTCTCTGTGCCCTCTATACATAGTGCCACATACTCTGTGCCCTCTGTATACAGTGCCATATGCCCTGTGCCCTCTGTATACTGCCATATGCTCTGTGCTCTCTATATAAAGTGCCATATGCTCTGTGCCCTCTGTACAGTGCCAACACGCTCTGTGCCTTCTGTATATAGTGCCCAATGCTCTGTGCCCTCTGTATATAGTGCCACATGTTTTGTGCCCCTTATAAATAGTGCCTCTTATGTGTGCCCCCTTTACGTATAATGACTCTTCGATGTGCCCCCTTTACGTATAGTGCCTCTTCTATGTGCCCCTTTTATGTAAAATGCCTCTTCTATGTGCCCCTTTTATGTATAGTGCCTCTTCTATGTGCCCCTTTTATGTAAAATGCCTCTTCTATGTGCTCCCTTTATGTATACTACCTCTTCTATGTGCTCCCTTTATGTATAGTGCCTCTTCTATGTGCCCCCTTTATGTATAGTGCCTCTTCTATGTGCTCCCTTTATGTATAATGCCTCTTCTATGTGCTCCCTTTATGTATAGTACCTCTTCGATGTGCTCCCTTTATGTATAGTACCTCTTCTATGTGCTCCCTTTATGTATAATGCCTCTTCTATGTGCCCCTTTTATGTATAATGCTTCTTCTATGTGCCCCTTTTATGTATAATGCATCTATGTGCCCCTTTTATGTATAGTGCCTCTTCTATGTGCTCCCTTTATGTATAGTGCCTCTTCTATGTGCCCCCTTTATGTATAGTGCCTCTTCTATGTGCCCCTTTTATGTATAGTGCCTCTTCTATGTGCCCCTTTATGTATAATACCTCTTCTATGTGCCCCCTTTATGTATAGTGCTCTTCTATGTGCCCCTTTTATGTATAGTGCCTCTCTATGTGCCCCTTTATGTATAAGTGCCTCTTCTATGTGCCCTTTATGTATAGTGCCTCTTCTATGTGCCCCTTTTATGTATAGTGCCTCTTCTATGTGCCCCTTTATGTATAATGCCTTCTTCTATGTGCCCTTTAATGTATAGTGCCTCTTCTATGTACTCCCCTTTATATATTTTGTGCTCTTCTATGTGCTCTTTTATGTATAATGCCTCTTCTATGTGCCCCTTTTATGTATAGTGCCTCTTCTATGTGCCCTTATATATATTTTGTTCTCTTCTATGTGCCCTTTTATGTATATGTGCCTCTTCTATGTGCCCCTTTAATGTATAGTGCCTCTTCTATGTGCCCCTTTTATGTATAGTGCCTCTTCTATGTGCCCCTTTATGTATAATGCCTCTTCTATGTGCCCCCTTTATATTTATGTATAAGTGCCTCTTCTATGTGCCCCTTTTATGTATAGTGCCTCTTCTATGTGCCCCTTTATGTATAGTGCCTCTTCTATGTGCCCTTTATGTATAGTGCCTCTTCTATGTGCCCCTTTTATGTATATAGTGCCTCTTCTATGTGCCCCTTTATGTATAATGCTTCTTCTATGTGCTCCTTTATGTATAGTGCCTCTTCTATGTACTCCCTTTATATATTTTGTCTCTTCTATGTGACTCTTTTATGTATAATGCCTCTTCTATGTGCCCCTTTTATGTATAGTGCCTCTTCTATGTACGCCCTTTTATATTTTGTCTCTTCTATGTGCCTCTTCTATGTGCCCTTTATGTATAGTGCCTCTTCTATGTGCCCTTTATGTATAGTGCCTCTTCTATGTGCCCCTTTTTATGTATAGTGCCTCTTTCTATGTGCCCCTTTTATGTATAATGCTTCTTCTATGTGCCCCTTTATGTATAGTGCCTCTTCTATGTGCCCCTTTATATATTTTGCCTCTTCTATGTGCCCTTTTATGTATAATGCCTCTTCTATGTGCCCCTTTTATGTATAGTGCCTCTTCTATGTGCCCCTTTATATATTTTGTCTCTTCTATGTGCTCCTTTTATGTATAGTGCCTCTTCTATGTGCCCCTTTTATGTATAGTGCCTCTTCTATGTGCCCCTTTTATGTTGAGTGCCTCTTCTATGTGCCCCTTTTATGTATAATGCTTTTTCTATGTGCCCCTTTTATGTATAATGCTTTTTCTATGTGCCCCTTTTATGTATAATGCTTCTTCTATGTGCCCCTTTTATGTATAATACCTCTTCTATGTGCCCCTTTTATGTATAGTGCCTCTTCTATGTGACCCTTTTATGTATAATGCCTCTTCTATGTGCCCCCTTTATGTATAATACCTCTTCTATGTGCCCCTTTTATGTATAGTGCCTCTTCTATGTGACCCTTTTATGTATAATACCTCTTCTATGTGCCCCTTTTATGTATAATACCTCTTCTATGTGCCCCCTTTACATATAGTGCCTCTTCTATGTGCCCCTTTATGTATAGTGCCTCTTCTATGTGCCCTCTTTATGTATAGTGCTTCTTCTAAGGTATAATAGATGCAGTGGGTACAGATATATAGTATATACAGCAGTGCACTGATATATCAGTACACTGCTGTATATACCATATATCTGTATATACTGCATCTTTTATATCTCGTTAAAGATGCAGTGGGTACAGATATTATGAGCACTTTGTGAGGTATTGGGGGTTGCAATTAAGGTTTACGGTCAGTTTGTGGGTTAGGATTAGTATTACGGTTCGTATATTAGGGCTAATATTGGGGTTAGGCGTAGTACTAGCAGTATTAGAGTTAGGGGTTAGTATTGGGGTTAGGCCTAGTATTAGCATAAGACTACATTCAGACGACCGAAAGTGTTCTGCAATAAAATGAATGGGTCCGCAATTGTTCTGCTAAATTGCGGAATGGATGCAGACGCAGAAAAACAGTCGTCTGTATACACCCTTAGGGCTAGTATTAGGATTAGGGTCAGTATTAGAATTAGGGGCCAGTACTGAGGTTAGAGTCAGCATTAGGGTACATTCACACGACCGTATTTCCATGCGGACAGCACACCACAAAAAAGATCCGCAGACAATAATCCTATACTATTAGGATTATAATCCTAACACTAGCTCTGGCCATATGCGGTCCGCAAAATGCGCAACGCACATGGTCAGTATCTGTGTTTTGTGGATCCACAATTTGCAGACCGCAAAACACATATGGTCATGTGAATGTAGCCTTGGGGTTAGGTGTAAGTATTAGGATTAGGGGTCAATATGGCATAGTATTAGAGTTAGGGACAGTATTAGGGGTCAGTATTAGGGTTAGGGACAGTATTAGAGGTCAGTACTAGTGTAGAGGTCAGGGGCCAGTACTAGGGTAGGGGTCAGGGACCAGTATTAGGGGTCAGTACTAGTGTAGGGGTCAGGGGGCAATACTAGGGTAGGGGTCAGGGACCAGTATTATAGGTCAGTAATAGTGTAGGGGTCAGGGACCAGTAGTAGGGTAGGGGCCAGTATTAGGGGTCAGTACTAGTGTAGGGGTCAGGGGCCAGTACTAGGGCAGGGGTCAGTGGCCAGAATTAGAGGTCAGACAGGGCCAGTTTTAGGGGTCAGGGGCCACTAGCAGGGTTAGGGCGTCATATGGATAGAATGGGGGAGGGTACTTGCAGTTCACTCACCTGTCCTGGCGCGGTCCCACGATACAGACCCGGCCTCTGCTTCTCAAGATCGTCGCAGGCGGCACGATGACGAAATCGCACCGCCTACGTCACATCAGTGCGCCGGCCGGGAATAGCGGAGCAGGAAACCAGTGTTTCCCTTGTCCCGCCAGCGCTGCTGCAGGCTTAATTGTATCTGTGTACGCAGATACAATTGAGTAGAGGGGCCTCAGCGGCCCTGGATCTACCGGCCCGGGGGGCAAGTGCCCTCCTGCCCCCCGGCGCAGCCCGTCCCTGAATACAGTGTAGAGATATATATATATATATATATATATATATATATATATATATATATACACTGTCCTACTCTATATATCTCTGCACTGTATTTATAGCTCTCTATACAGTCCTATATCACTCTATATATCTCTACACTCTATTTATAGCTTTCTATATTGTCCTATATCACTCTATTCTCTATATATCTCTGCACCGTATTTATAGCTCTATACAGTCTGACTTTTAATACTGTCACTATATTTTCCTGTATGGGATAATGGAGATGGGATGGCACACATACTTCTTTAAGTAAATATATATATATATATGGGGGGGGTGCGAGAGAAAGTTTCACACAGGGCGCCATCTACCCTAAGTCCGGCCCTGGACTGATATATTTGTTTAATAAGCCGTTGTCTATTGGATTTATGGCTCCTTGGTCCTTCTTCAGCTCTTGGAGCAGCCATACAAGGTCCTGAGCCCTTCCAGCCTCAGGATGTACTGCGTGGCATCCCATTCAGTGTCCAGATGCTAAGATTTTATTTTATCATTGTCGCTTTTCAAAAGCTTTTTTATTTTCATCGTAGTAGCTGTATGAGGTCCTGTTTTTTGTAGCACCAGTTGTATTTTTTAAATGGTACCATTTAGGGATATAGAAACATAGAATCTAGTCTGCCCTTTTATTATCCTTTTATTGTTATCTTAGGATACATACATGTTTATCCCAGGCATGTTTAAATTCAGTTACTGTGGATTTATCAACCACCTCTGCTGGAAGTTTGATCCAAGCTTCTACTACTCTTTCAGTGAAATAATATTTTCTAATGTTGTTCTTGATTTTTCCCCCAACTAACCTCAGAGTGCCCCCTTGTTCTTGTGTTCAGTTTCAATATATATATATATATATATATATATATATATATATATATACACACACACAATAGTTTATTCATTCGTTTTTTAATATGACATTGTTCTTTGCAGTTGGTATGAATACAGTGATACCAGTCTGAGCAGTTTCCCTGTGTAAACAGTCCACAATCGTTTGTGGGCTGATCAGATCTTTTATGCGACCACCAAAATGTACTGTAAAATGTTTGGAGATTGTACAAGCAAATGCATACCTCCCAACTTTGTAAACCACATACTGAAAATTTAAAGCAGAAGTAATCACAGGCACTGGTTGACCTGCATATCATTGATCTGCTGAGTACGGTAAGAGTATCTCCGTGTAAAAGGACCCAATGGAGCAAACTCAACTGCGACAACCGATAAAACCGCACTTCCTGGCATAACTCTCCGTTCCTATTCTAAAACAAAAGTATCAGTGTTGCCCATAGCAACCAATCAAACCAATCAGACTTTAGCTTTCATCTTCATATTTTGAGGTGAAAGTGGCAATCTGATTGGCTGCCATAAATAACATTCTTTTTCTTGGTTTTTGTGCATGAGGATGGTATCTTTTCTTCCTTGTAAGAGACAAAGAACAAAAACTTCAGAAAATCATTTGAGGTTACCTTTTTGAAAATTTCACGACTTTATTTCTTATTAAAGCTATCTGAAACAGCATCATATTTTACCTTCAAGTGAGTGACCCAAAACCATGAGGAGCTGTGGTTTTGAGTCATTCAACCTACTCTTGATGATGTCATCCGGCATTTAGCTTCAGCCTTACAGGGGCTATCCCATGAATAATGTAAAAAAAATGAAAAACAGATATCATATAGTGCACGACAACCTCTTTCTAACAAAGCTAGAACCAGATCTGTACCTCACATGGATCCAGAGATAACCATATTCATTGCTCTGCTAGATTTATATCAGGCCAGTAGCTCAAGGGGAGTATCTTTTCTGCAACAGTTTAGGCGGTGTGTCCTCTCTGTGGCAGATCACTCCCTATTACAGCACAGGAGGCAGTTAAAGGTGAGACTGAGCATGTGCGACCACCTCAGTAAGGTGGACAAAGAATAAGAAAAAGAACAAACAGTAGGTGGCGCTATACAAATACGTTTTATTAAATAACTCATTGCCTATGATAAATTTTTTATTGTATGCAAATACAAAAGTATTCAGATCCAAATGCTGCTTTTAAAACTGCCAAATATATTTTGTGGGACGACCCTTAAAAACCATCCAGCACAACTGGTTCAGGCTAGGAATAGCCCACAGGGGAACAAGTGAATACCCCGTGGGCCCCTGACAAAGGTGAAACCCCAGTCCCCAACTCCCTGCACAAGTGGCACATGGCAGAGTAAAATGACTAGAATTAGGGAACATGCTTATTAAAGCATTTCTTTCTTGTCCTGGAGAGAAGAACAGTACTGAGCATGCAGCAAAATTGTGGTGCAAAGTGCAAGCATGAGACTATGGGTCCGGGCAAGAACAGTATACAGACACCTGGCCCTGTCAATCAACAAGAGAATGGAAGGGATTACTGTGAAGAGGGACAGAACTTGGGTTCACTGATGGGCTAGGGCCTGCTCTCAGTGCACCAAACATCTAATTTGCATATTTGAACAAAGTGCCTTTTTCTGCTAAATGCAGCAAAGGATTTCAAAAGGAAAGATAATAATTTAATTGTTTAATTGGCTATTATTTAGATCTCATGTATGTCAGTATTTTTAACTCCATCCATTCAGTTTGGTGCTTTCATAGTATTAGGGTGCATACACAAGACTATATTTATTCCGCAGTCTGCCAAAACGCAGATCCGCAAAATATGAATGACATCCGTGTTGCATCCGTTTTTGTTTTTTTTGCAGAGCCATTGACTTCACAATAGCACAGTTCCAAGGTATGTCACAGTGTAATCCTCTCCCAATATCAGGGTATAGACAGCAAAAATGATGATAGTTGTAGTATTCCCTCTCTCTCTCTCTAAAGACATTTTTTCAGTCTCTCAACATAACCACAGACATGCAGTGAGGCTCTTATTAACTCCTTCTGCAGTACTCAAGCTGAGGGATGCATAACTAAGATATGGGTGGCCTATCCATCTTAAAATGTGGTAGGATGTTCCCCTTCACAGCAGCAAAGTCCTTATGCCATAGAACCCTGTCCATCTTCTAGTAACCTAAACAGTCAGCCAATTTGTTAACCGTTAGGTTGTCCGTGCAGTGCCTTTTAAGTGCATATACATAATAAATCACAACATTTAACTCAATAACATTGCATTAACTCATATAGTAGCAATTAACCCTTTTTCAGTAACCTATTTACCTAACGATTAGAGACATCTTTTTTTTTTTACTTTATTCTTTATTAATAATTTATATACAATCATACAGCATGATCATATTTTTCAAATCAATAATCAATCAGTACAAAATTCTTAATAATTTACAACATTCCAATATCTGTAATTAATTATTGTTCAATACAACAAAAATACACAACTCACCCACACTGCGAAGAGAGGGAGGGGGAAAGGGAAGAAGAAGAAAAAAAATAAAAAATTAAGCATATACTAAATATATACACAATATCTCACATACTTCTTCATGCCAAATCCACTAATGTTTCAAGTGGTTTACCCACCGACTCTAGATATTTTTTGGTTATCCATGGTTCCACATGGATGTCTAATAAGATTGATATAAAGCAAAAAGTAGTTTCCCAAGCTTGTTTAGCAAAAGGACATCCCCACCACATGTGGAAGATCGTGCCTCTCTGACCTCATGCTCTCCAGCATAATTCCGATCCTCCTTTCATGCTTTTAGCCAACCTTACTGGATTAAGGTGCCATCGAACCACGATCTTTCTCGATAATTTCCACATAGCTATGCTTTTACCCATTCTCCTAGGCCATAAAATCTCACTTTCCCAATCTGCAGCATCATAATTGCTTCCCAAGTCTTTCTCCCAGCATTCGAATTGAGATAACTTCACAAATGCTGGGGTAGAACATATGGATGCATAAAACATTGAAATGCCTCTAATATGTTTTGTTCTATTCATAAAATAATGCAGATGTTCTTCTGTCAGTCTAATTCCAGAACTTGGATATTTGAATAAGATGGCTTGGATTTTCAAATATGTGAACCTCTCCAAGTGAGGGATTTGGAATTTATCTCTTAATTTGTCAAACTCGATTAACCGTTCCCCCTCATACAGCAGAGATATTTTATTAATCCCATATCCATACCATCTCGATACGTTTAGAGTTGGAGCTTTAATACAGAGAAAGTTAAGGGGAAGTTGCTTCCAATTCACATCCAAATTATCTGGTTGATTATTTACATATTTTTCCCATATTTCTAAGGATGTCAAAACCGTATAAAATAGCACCTTCTCCCTATCTAGGTAAGATTAGAGATATCGTATGGTATATGGCACCAATGTCTGATCATTTAGCTACTGCGACCCCCATGAATTGCTAGAAGGTGCCCATTCCCACTCTCGGAATATATAACAGAAATATTGGTTTTTCTTAACCCCATAACAAGGTGATGATGTAACAATCAGCTCCTGCTTAAAATAGTGGGGAGGGCTTAGCCCCAGTTAGTTTCTGTTGAGTGTTGCAGAATTTGATACAGAGGGTTTCAGATGGTGACAGATTGTCAGTGCCCTCTGGTGGAGATGAACAAATTAAAGTGCAACCTTATTCTATTTATTAAAGGCATTACAAGCCTTTCCAAGGGTAAGACATGAACCACAAATTATTATTGTCACAGTCAGGGTCAAGATTTTCTCACATGGAAGGCTTCTAGGAAGACAGTTCCAGGACAGACTGCCCAAAGACCCTAGCATGAAGATTCATGGTGTCCAGATGTGCAGAGAGCTGCCCTCCTTACAACTGCCAGTTGGGTAAATATCAATCTGACGCACCCAGCATTAGTTAACGATGGCTGCAGGTGTCCTCCCGACATCCTCCTCAGGATGACAATACAGTTGAAAACTGTGGCAGGGCACGGGAGCCGATGCCTCCCTGACCCTCATTCATCCTTATAGGCCACTAGGCCTGAAGCCTATGAGGTAGTAAAATGGAACCAGCAGTTGCGAAGTGATGACATCATTGTGACTGCCTGTACCAGGTCCCAGACTGCGCAATGACATCATCATGACCACTTTTGCAGACACTCAGGCATCTCAGGCTTGTGGCCTGTAATACAGATGGTGGCATGGAACGGGACTCAGGTGAGTATTAAATTTATTTACTGTGTTATGTGCCACTTGTGCAGGGGGTGGGAGACTAGGGGTCCACCTTGCTCAGAGGCCCAGCGGGGGATTCTGGAGCACTAAAGGGGGCATTACTTTGGGCACTGGGGGCATTTTTAATACTAGGGGCACTATAGATGAGCAACCCTGGAGGCACTGGAGTCCATTGTAATACTGGAGCAATACCGGGAGCATATTTAATTCTGGGCCATCACTGGAGACACTATAGGGGAATTTTTAAAACTGGGGCCACAATAGAGGGGGAAATATTACTATAGTGGGCATTAATAATACTGGGGGCATTTTAGGGGGAATTATTTTTCCTGGAGGTACTATAGGGGCATTATTAACCCCTTAAAGGGGTTGTCCGAGTTATGAAAAAAAAAAATATATAGTACTTTAAATATGATGGGCAGCAATATATCACTAAGTTAAGCAAGTTTTAGGCAAAAAAACTCTATTTCCTCATTTCCCTGGTTCTCTTCTGGCCTTTGTTTACATGCAGTAATAACAATCTCTGCCCATCCCCCTCTCTGTAAAGGGAGTGAATACAAGTGCTGAGTGACGTGTCTGCCTGCTGGGATACTCAGCAGCATATTGTATGTGTAGGACTACAAGTCCCAGCTGTACAATGACACTGCTGATACACACAGGATCTCCCCCCTACCTGTACTTGTACTTTGCATCTCCTTCAGATCAGCTCCAGTGTCAGCTTTGTGTCTGTAGGGTGAGGAGGGCAGATCCTGTGTCTCTTTACATCTGCAGCTGCTGTTGTAAAGCCTTCAGTGTGTTCTGGCTGAAGGGCTTAATGTTTTATCTGAAGGAATCCAGGGAGAGAGCAGAGAGCAGCCCGGCAAAGCAGGGGGCGTGGCCACCACAGTGACGTCTGGTGTACAGGCTGTTATCTGATCTCTGAGGCTTGTGCACGAAACATCACACAGCAGGGAGATAAGCTGACCTCATAGGTCATGTGACCCTGAGTTAAATCTAAGAAACCAGCAGCTTTAGAAGCAGAAAGTGTATGGAAAAGCTGTTGTATTTAGAAACATACAAAGGACAAAAAAATAACTCGAGCAACCCCTTTAAGGACCAGGTCCATTTTTGTTTTTGCAACCCAAGAGCCAAAACCTTTTTAATTTTCCATTTACGTAGCCACATGAGGTCCTATTGCTTGTGGGAAAAGTTGTATTTTTGTAGAAAAATTATTTGTGGGGTAAAATTGAAAAAAAAAATAATTTTGCCATAGTTTTTTCGGTTTTGTTTTTACAGCGTTCATTACGCACTAAAAATGACATGATAACCTTATGCTGTGGGTCAGTATCAGTATGGTGATACCAAATCTATTTAGTTTCTATTACATTTTACTACTTTAAAAAAATAAAAACCTTTAAAAACAAGTTATTTGTATTGTCATTTTCTGACACCCATAACTTTTTTTATATTTTCATCTACAGAGTTGTGTATTTCAGGCTAGTACAACTTTTCAATCACTATCTATTCCATTTTTGGGGGGAAGCTACGTTACCGAAAAAAAAAGCAAATCGGCCCATTTTAATTTATTTTAATAGTTCAGACATTTTCAGATGTGGTGATACTAGTTATGTATTTTTTTACTTTTTATTTACACTATTTTTTCTGCAGGATATAATTTGGGGTATTGGGAGCACAGCAGGCACAGTATTGGGAGTAGTACCAGGATGGGAAGTTTATGTTGCGATTGTGGTGCGGATGATAGAAAAGAGAGGAATCTTAGATGTCTGCATGACAAACTCTGCAGACGAGATGTGGATCGAATAGAATGAGGAAAGAAATTGTCTACATCAATGGAGACATCACTGGATGTAATAGGCATGGAGTGCTGAAGGTAGGGTTGGCTCTGCGCTGTGGGCCACATCTCACCTCCTCATCCCCTTCTCCATACCTTGATTAGCGACAAATGGAGGCGGAGGACAGAATATTGCAGCTGGTGCTGGCCGCCATACAGGGCTCTTGGCTTTGTTTTATTTGGTATTTGATTTTGCAGGGCAGTATTTTGTGCTGTACTGTGGCATTTGGTTCTGATGGGCCAGTATTTTGTGCTTCACTTTGGCATTTGGTAGCAATGGGGCAGTGTTTTGGTGGTATCTGGTTCTGCTGGGGCAGTATATTGTGATGAACTGTGGCAAATAGTTCTGCAGTGGTGGTATTTTGTGTTGCACTGCAGTATTTGGTTCTGTTGGAACAGTACTTTGTGCTACACTATGGTATTTGGTTCTTCTGGGACAGTATATTTTGCTACGTTGTGGTATTTGGTTCTGTTGAAATGGTACTTTGTGCTACACTATGGTATTTGGTTCTGCTGGGACAGTATATTTTGCTGCGTTGTGGTATTTGGTTCTGTTGGAACGGTACTTTGTGCTACACTATGGTATTTGGTTCTGCTGGGACAGTATATTTTGCTGCACTGTGGTATTTGGCTTTGCTTTGGCAGTATTTTGTGCTGCATTAAGGTTTTGCTGGCTCTGTCTATTTATGTTGACCCCCCTCTACTTAAGTTGAGTCACTTTACATTGCCAGTCTTCCCCTGAACGACTCAGTATAAAATTATTATATAGCTTCAGACTTTTCTGGTTGTCTTGTGAATTTTTGGAAATTCAACTGTAATGAGAGTAATTAAATTGTGTCTACCATTTTCACATCTTGTGTCTATCTCCAGTGTTTACAGCCTGGTGAACATGGCATCTCTTGCACACAGACAACCTCACTTCTACCAGATAATGTGTGGAAAAAACAACCACCTGAGCCAGAGTGCACAAGAGGCCCACAAAAGCATCACATGGGAGCCAGGTGAGTATGTTTTTTTCCTTTTTTTTTCTAATGGTGCCTTTATGTGGGAGAATACTAATGAGGGTCTACAAGGGGTTATATTACTACTGTGGGCATATAGGGGTGACTATTACTGCTGGTAGCACTATAGAGGTGATAATTACCACTGAAGGCTATACGGGTAGTTATTACTACTGGGGGCACTATAGGGGCTTTTCTAGTATTGGGGTATGATAACAAGGCATTATCACTACTGGAGCCACTATGGGGGAGCATATCACTACTGAGGACACTATGTGGGCTTTATTACTACTAGAGCACTATGGAGACTCTTATTACTAAAGGGGCATTATTACTATTGAGGGTACTCTAGGAGACTACTAGAAGAGAGCTTTATTACTACTTGGTCCATTCCAGGGGAGCATATCACTACTGGGGACACTACATTATTATTACTGGGTGCATCTATTAGCACTGGACTCTCTATATGACACAGCAAGCACAGTATTGGGGGTAGCAGCAGGATGACAATGTTGGGGTACTAGGAGGGAGAGTTTGTGATGAGAAGGTGTACAGAATGATGGAAAACTAAGGGTCTCTGTGTGGCACACTCTGCAGTGATGTGGCATGGCTGGAAGAAGTCATCATGGCCATCTGGATGAGGAAAGAGAACACCTACAAAAAGAGGAGACATTACGTCTCAGTCACGTAATAAGTAGGTAGTGCTGTGTTTTCATGTATGTTTGGCAGTGTTGGATGTAATTTGAAAAGTAATATCCAGCAAGTAATGGATAGCAAGGATTGGCAAGGAACAATGCTAATTATCCTGTTCCTCCCCTCTTAGTAGAAGTGGGCTAGTCCTGCTTCCTGCCAGAAGGGGGAGTTCCTGTCCAGAGATAGAGTGAAGAGGAAGCTCAAGTCAGAGCTCTTGCTCTTGTTCTCGATTCTCCAGAGGGATCTATCATTCATCTTCCTCAAGTGAAGTCTTGAGATGCTAGACAGCATTAAAGAAACTGCTGCAAGGTGAGGGATTACATCCAAGACTCCCATCACCTAGAATGTTACTAGGCCAGTACCATCAAAGTGCTTTAATTGCTGTCATCCAACCTGCTTCCATAATCCTTGCTGGTGCCAGAGAAAATTTGCACTTAAAGTTTGCTGCTACTGATTGTATTTGAAATTCTAAGTGGAATTTAGTAAAAAAGACCTTGTTTAATTCTGACCTCATTATTCAATACTACATTTCCACTGCACCAATCCCCAGGGAATAATGGCCTGAGGGAGTACACCTTGACACAATACTTCAGCAGGGCCACTACCACTCCCATCCTCCGCATCGACTCCTCCTGGGCTCGCTTCACCCCACAGAGTGGTTATTCACCCTTAGTGCCCCCTTCACAATAGTCATGTCCCCTTAGTGCCCCACACTGTAGTCATGCCCCCTTAATGCCCCTACACAGTAGATATGCCCCCTCTTATTCCCCCCACACAGTACAATGCCCCTTTAGTGCCCCCACACAGTAGAATACCCCTTAGTGCCCCCATATAGTAGTTTTGCCCCCTTGGTGCCCCCGATACAGTAGTGCTGCCCTCTTATAGTAGTGCTGTCCCCTTAGTGCACCCTCCCCGAAGTAGGATCGAGCATAGGCTGGGTACAGGCCATGAAACGATCTTCAGCCCATGCAATCAAATTTCAGGCCCAAGTTCAGCTGTTGTGTCATGAAAGCACAGGTCTCCTCTATCAATACACACTCAGTAATCATTACTCATTGTGTGTCCCACCCCCGTGCCACTGCAGATCCCATAGCAGCCAGTAGTTGTGCAACTGCGCAGTGGAAATTATGCACCACATCTGGACTTGCTTCTTACTATATATATCTTGGGGGGCAGGTTTTGTGAACAGGTCAGGGGCTATTGTACACCTGTACACATTTTGCAGATGATTGTCTATCCCGGCAATCATCTGCTTTGTTCATTCGTCGGGTAAACAGTGGTACCTTTACACCACCAGATAATCACTAACGAGCATTGCTATGAACGCTAGTTAGCGATTGCCTGGCGGATTCTCGGCCCGTGTACAGGGCCCCTTAATCACCACCACTGAGGAGAGTGGTCTGCTCCATAAACAATGAATGCTAGCAGCTCTAGCATGCAATACTAATGCACGCTTATCTGAACACCTATCTCAATGTCCTATTCATGTCTGATGAGAAATGACAATAGAAATGTGTAGGGTCATGGTATAAGCATAAGTAGTCAGTTTACAATATACTGGATACAGAGTTTATAACATAATTAATGCCTTCTTCTTTGCTTCTCTATGGACCAAGCACATAGCATATAAACTATTTTGTACCTTTTTAGCTTTTCCTTGAAAAAATTAAATAATGGTCCCTCAACTTATAATGGTCTTTCTAGGGCCATCATAAGTGGAAACCAGACTCAACATTCAATGTCCCAGACTCAGATCCAACAACATGGCCATTTCTCTAGTAAAACACCTGTATCAGTTGTCTAGTAGCTGCTCCTTACAGTGCAGTGTGGTATACATGTCCGGTAACACCACACTATACCACATAGTACACAGTCTGTACTATAGTATACAGTCTGTCAGGATGACCTGCTTAGACTATTTTCACACCGGTGGCATGGAGATCCAGCCTCCTGATCCGGCAGAAAATACTGGGAACACAAAGCGCAGTATGCAGTGTTTTTGCTAGAATGTGGCCAGATCTCCGCCAGACCCTAGGCTATTCTCTGCCGTAAAAGCCTGCCAGAATCACTAAACACAGATGTGAAAGTAGCCTTATTTAGATGCCAGGTGAGGGAGGGTTCATTTTAGTTTTTGGTACATAGTGTGATCCTGAAGAAGTTCTCATCACTGATTTATAGAGATGAGCGAAATATTCAAAAATTAGATTTGGCTGTTTCACCGCATTTTACAAAAAAATTCACTTTGCGACTAATTATTTCTTCACGAAGTGCATTTCTTTGTAAGTAATGAGTGCAATGACAGGGAGCCGCGATTGCGCCGCTCCCCGTCATTGTACCCCTCAGATGTCGCATTCATAGCTGATTGTGGCATCTGACAGTAATAATACTGTGTAAAATAAAAAAATAAATGAATTAAATCATGCATACCTCATCAATTTGCTTGCGACGGGCCGGCGGCCGCCATCTTGATTGAAGATCTAGCGCAAAATTTTGCGTGGACCGTGATGCCGTCATCACATTGGCCGGCATGGTGACGTCATACGTCACCGCACACGAGATTTAGTGTGAGATCTTTAATCATGATGGTGGCGGACTAGGATTACCGGATTAGGTAAGTATGATTTTTTTAGGTTTTTTACCGCCATTCAGAGAAAATCAATTCGCTACCACATAACACAAGGAAATTCGGCTTTCCAGGGAATTGAATTTTCCCTGAAATTCCACTTTTGGACTTCGATTAACTCAACACTACTGATTTATAACAATAACAAACATTTGTAATGTGATTTTCTCACAAAGGGACTCAAAGAGCAGAGATAGTTGTGTGGCTAGGGTGACTCCCTGGGAAGTCAGTGGCTTCTATATAGGTGCGCTAGGATCCAACACACACTAGGATCAATTTCGTAGGAAGCCAAATATTGCCTATTTGTATTTTTTTGGCAGTGTGTAGGAACCCTGAGTACCCACGCAAAACCAGGGAGGACATACAAACTCTATATAGATGTTATCCTTGAGCAGATTCGAATCCAAGATCCCAGTGCTGAGCCACTATGCTCCACACCACTATGGCTCCCAGCAGCTATCTTGACTGTTGTAAGGACTTGCTTTAGTTATCTGCTTATTTTTCTTAGATCTTCATGTTATCTTATGTTGGGATGACATTTGGGGCTTTAGAACAAATTACTAGTTTTCCATACAGTTATGGACTCAAGTTACAGTGGTTTCAACTTACAATGGTCATCCTGGAACCAATTAATATTGTAAGTTGAGAGACAACTGAAGTTTCCTAGGCTCTTATCAGCAGATACCAATACAAGTTTCTCTGTTCAGTCAGTCAGTGATATTGCTGTGTCTATACATAGAAGACAACCGTCAGCCAAACCCCTTTAATTTTGGCAGAAGTGGAGAAGAATCTTATGTGATGGCAACCCAACAAGTTCCTGACATACACAATCCCTTGCTCCATCTGGAGATAAGTGATCACTTGTTAAATATGTAAAAAAAGAATAAATAGCAACATATATGCTAAGTATGACATGAGAAGAAATAAAATGATCAGTTCACATGGAACCCACCCTTCTGTAGACATATGCATGCACAACATGAAAGTGCCACATTTCAAAGAAGGCGATAGTGCTTCCGGACGAGCTGTTGTCCTGTGTAAGCAATGATGGGGCTTCATCTCTTTCTATAGTGTAAAACTCACCACTCTCTAAAATGGAAATTTAGAATCCTCTCGGATATTCCATGTGCTGTTGTTCCTCCATGGAAAAATACCCGAAAACTCATTATGCAAGGGAGCAGTGGAGACATTTTTTTCCAAGGCATCATAAAGCTCCATTAACATAACATTAACATAAAAATAAAAAGGTATAGCAGCTAAAATGCTGAGGGGTAAAAAAAATTCTTAGGGCCAACATTTGTTATTTTTAAAGGGTGTTAATTCCATAAATTTATAATATTTAGGGTGCATTTACATGACCGTGTCTGTTTTGCGGACCACAAACAACAGATCCGCAAAACACGGACACCAGCCATGTGCACCCCACATCATTGTGTGGATCTTTTGTATTCAATGGGTCTGTGATCTGCAT
>ONZH01027025.1:0-79401 GCA_900303285.1 Rhinella marina | reverse complement strand
GATAGTAAATCTTGCTTATGACATCGCCTTAGCGTCTCTGCTGCTAGGCAACATCTAGTCACGTGATCAGACTCCGGTAGACACGGAGCCCCGATATATTGAATCGGGCCACCGAATGCTGTGCAGGAAGATATATTGGTTCCTTCTATTATCAGTATTGTCCATCTATGTATACATTCTATATTTATGTTGTTGTTTTTTATGGTTATGCTAATTTTGATTAATTCTGTCATCCCTCCCCCATCCCTCCCCCTCCCTCCCCCTTCACACCCCCTCTTTTTGGCGGGTTTTTTGGTTTTTGGTTATTTATACTGAGATCTGTGTAGCATTCTGTATGTACCTGAAGAAGGGGTGTTCACACCCCGAAACGCGTAGTATTTTTCCAATAAAGAATCGATTATCTGCTTTAACTGAAGACCAGTTCCTTGCGCCGTGGAATACATATCTCTCTCTGCACCTGTGATTGTTGGTAGGACATGGAGGGCATTAAGGGGTTCTCCACATAAAAAGAACACCAAATGGGCACCAAATCTGACAACATGTAGTGCAAATTTATGTGTGTTTTTTGCAGCTTTGGTACAGATTTTCTACATATAAATCTGCACCATCAGCAGGTACCCTAATAGAAGACAGGTCTTTCATAGCCAAGAGATGTACAGAGAGCCCTTGAGGATGGGAGTGGTAGTGGCTCTGACTATAGGATGTGTCAGAGTGGCTTCCCTCAAGCTGTTGCTCCCTAGGGCCAGTGCAATGAATGGAGGGCTCACCCTTTCTTCCCTCAGGGCACTCCCTGTAGTTGGGGCTCCATTCTCATGGTAGTTTGGGTTGCCCTTGATGTTTGCTGACTTTATGGGTGTCTGACAGAAGGTGTAGTAGTGCACTGGCCAGCGTATAGTGTGGTAGGAGTCAGAAAAACCAGGCCAGAGGTAGAAGAATAAATGTCTCTTTTTACTTGAGTACAAAATAAGAGTTGTAGTAAACCCAAACAATAATCTGTGTACAGTGCAAATCCTGGAGGCTGGCAAAGAGGGCAAATAATGGCACTCTTGCTAAAGTCTCTCTCACTAGAATCTATAGCTAGCAACTATAATCGCGACAGTTATGGCTGTAGAGTCCACACTACACGTCTGACCAGGACGTGGTTAAGTGTGATGGTTGTCTTACCTGTAGTCCCTCACAAGCAGCAAAGTCTAGTTAGCTGTTAGTTGCAGGCCACTTTGCTGATTCCTTTGCTTGGCCATGCAGATTCTGAGTTCTTGTCTTTCCATCTTTCTTTCGTGCTGTAGCAGAAACAGTATCTTTCACAGAGCTCTGTTAGTCTCTGGATCTGAGGCCTAGAGGAGATGGAACACCAGGACTTGCTTCCTCCCTCCTCGCTCACTAGACTAGGAACTCCTCCTAGTCAGGAAACAGGATCAGCCCACTCCTGCCAAGAAGGGAGGGAACAGGGTGGTTTAACCCTGTCCCTGCCAATGATCCCAGATCATGCTGGGTGTATATAACATTGGATAACAGTACACGCAAACTTTCCATAACTTTATGTGCGTTATGACTATGGTACAAAACCCAAAGATGTCAAAACACTGAGCATCAAGTTCTCTTACCTGCGGCACCTTCAATGAAACCACCAAGTTTCAACCTGTAGAAGTCTTCTTCTCCATTAATACTGAAGTCTTTGTATGTGGCGTAGGTTCGATTATATTCAAATCTTCTAAATCCACACGGAGCTGAAAGTTACCTATAAGATGGCATATAAGAGTGGTTTAACAAAAGAATATCACTTTACTGATTCCCTACTCTTCCTGTTTTGATGCGTATCGGGTCCCCCTTGGTCTCTACTTACTGGTCCCATCTTGACATACCGGAAATGCCAGAAGATGCATGCTCCCATTGGCTGAAAGCACACCTCCTGGCATTTCCTGTACATCAGCATCCGAACCCACTCTGAGACCTTTGGCAAAAATATTTACCCACTGGACATCCCCTTTAAAGGCTGTAGTTGTTATTCATTGTTTACCCAGGAACCAGACTGCCAGGCATGTTCCAGTTGCTCTAAAATGGATTGAGGCAGCCTGACTTCAAAAAACCCATGTTATTCCCCACCATTGGAGACATTACTAAACCAAGAATACTGTAATCCAGGGAGACAATAATAACTCCACCATTGATATGATGACCAGGACTGGATCGTTCATTACCTCCTGATGTAAGGGCGGTGAATGTTTTCGTTGCCCAACCAGAACTCACTAAGCTGATTACCAAATCCTCTTTTGTAGGTCTCCCAGTCTTGGTAAAAGTCTACCGAACCGTCCACACGTCTCTGAAACACCTGGAAAAAAGATGGATTTACTAATCTTATCTTTGTACTATAATTTCCCCATTTTCTCTCACTACTGGAGGACGGGGGTATTGTTCCTCATAATCTCTCGATACTCAAACCATGGCCAAGGGCAGGAGAGCCACGGGCAAAGGTTTGACAGCCAACTATAGATGCCTCTAATGACTATCAGTATTGTGTCTATGGAGCATAAATGTCTAAAAATTTAAAGAAAAGCTACATAAAATGTGAAATGCAAAAGTTTCAAGATGGCAACTTGAAACCCCAGACCTTTTTTACTATACATGTATACAGACTTGAAGAACATCTTGGAGTACTTAAAGAGAAACCTTCACCACGATCTTGGACTATTATCTGCAGTAATACATGAGTAGTATTGCATATAAGGAATCCAAAATGTTATTTTATATTTTCCTACTGCCCCTTGTTCCTCCACTGTTACAGTTTATGTAATGATAGGTGGAAACAGTGCAGCCCTGAATTCAACCCCCACGACTATCCCTACCTACTTGGACGATCTGCTCTGAATAGCAGCTTCCAACTTGGCGACGGTCCCTATTCTTACTAAGCGCGTGGGGCTTAACCAGAATGAAAGGGGTCGTCGCATGCACAAATTTTTGTCTGTCCGAAAGCGGACAATTATGCTTGAAAGTAGCCAATGGAGATCCGGTGGTCCCCTGAGTTATCAGGCTATGTTGGATACAGGGAACTCCAGCCTGCTTGATTTCTAAATACTGATGTGAACGTAGCCTGTCACATGTTGACTTTTTTATGTACTATAACTCTTCTGGTAAACATGGCTGACCTGTCCAAAAGTCGCACTTTTTTGGACACACTTTTGGTCTCCAGTTTCAAATACTATACACGTTGTGATTCACGTGGACTGTCGCCCCTGTCCTGGAACACATGCTCTATCCTCTTTAAGGAACTAATGCCAAGATTATAGGATCATGAAATACTGAAAGGAAAATTTTCTGAAGGTCTGGAGACATTGGATGACATACTGTATGTGGACAGACCAATATCCTATAGACTTGCCGCTTTCTAGAAGTAATAATTCCTAAATGATTTCAGAACTGGTTATTTCCCTGAAGAAATCAATAAAGTCTCCTGAAGGTGCAATTGTTTGTTTATTGTAAACTTACTATCCATCCTCCTCCATCCGTTGTCATGTCACATAGCACCATCAAAGGCTGCATGCCATCTGGGTATATTGCGTACCAGCCATTGAACACCATGCCTTGGTCCCTCAGCTCCTTACAGTCTTTTGCGCCTACAAAATATATGGAAGTTATGCTCTTATTTTATGTCACCTCATTATTATAATATGGGCTGGGAATAATTCCATGCAAGGTATTGACTTAGCAGTCTTGGAGATCCATGGAGACACAGGGCAGATGTATATGAAGTGGTTGGTGTGACTCCACTATGTCCACTATGGACACAACCTGACTCTCAGTCGATCTGTGGAGCACTGCACGGTCCTCTAGAGCTTGGATAGAACCAGGACCACTCATAAGTAAACCAAAGACTTTAGTTCTTCAGCCTTCAAGTGTTGAGTACCGAAAAGTATGATCTGCAACCGTTAATCCTATTGAGTCACTCTGGGCTTGCAACCATCAAGCATCTGTGACACATTTTGGAGAGAATGTAATCAACTGTGGTCATTCAAGGGAACTTCTCAAAACACCCCTTATAACCAAGCTTCTTGTTAGACGCTCCTCCTAACAGCCTTCAGAACGGTGAGTTCTTTTACGCTGGGAGATTTCAGCTCTGAAGTCTGCAGACAGTGAATGCAGCTCTGGAGTTTAACACAAGCTGTAACTCAGGATTAGTACAGAATAAATAATGTAATTTGAACATTTTCATGTGACCTGCAATGGAGGGTCATTTCAAAAGCAGGGAGGGACCACATTCTGGAACCATCTGATGCCTATATGTCCTTTCACCTGGTGAATGAATGGATGCAGTGACCTTTTCTTACCTCGATATTCTGCAGCTTTTTCTCCTTTGCTTCCTAAAGATCAATGACAATATATGATTTATTGGTCCATAAGCAAAAGAGATGTGATACCTGACCCAACCTCAAGTAGATGATACCCAGATCCCTCTACATGCCAGTGATTCACATGGGCCATTAACTGGTCGGTAAGGCTGATATTATATTTTGAATTGGACAGTGCAGTAGTATTATGGCCTCGGTATGTGTGTAGATGTTGTTACATCCTTGTCATGGTGCCCCCTGGTGTTCTTCTGATTCTCCATCAGAAAGTCCACCCAACAAGTCCAGAAGAAGCACCTTCTAGGGTGATTCCTACTACCTGACTGTACAATATCAGGAATCACTCTGCTGCCCGTGTACATGAGAATCTGATTGGTTGGACTGATCTACTGAGCGTGTGTGACCAACAGTCAATATGTACATTAGGTGGACATCCTAATAGGTAATGAAATAAACACCAGGGGGTGGTATAACAAGTATATCACAGCATAGGGCCGTGTCTGGTATTGCAGTTGAGTCTCATTCATATTAATACCAGAAATTGACCATGGAGAAGAGTGACTTGGGGCACTTATGGGGCACTTACAATTATGTTGCACGCCATCGTTGTGGCATAATTTATAACTTTTCACTTCTCTCCCTGCTTTTCAAAGGGATGGGCTTAGCAGAAGGGGGCATGGCCTCCAGCAGTCTGAAACGCCAGAAACGGGAGTAAATGATAGTAAACTACTGCATCTCCCAGCTTCTGGCACACGGACTGCTTGGAAGTGCGCCAAATTAATGATAAATATAATAAATATATATAATAAATTTGGCACATTCTCCACCAACAGACTGAGACTAACGACAGTAACGCCTGGCTTAGTATTGTCAGGGTTGGGGTACACAGAAAAGGGAGATGTGATCCCTGAGCTCTCCCCAACCCCTGTCCCTGCCTACTTGCCTCCGTGTCCTAAGCGACACGGCGACAACCACGAAGACTGCAATTACTCTGCCTAAGGTGCAGGGAAAAGGGACAAACAAACAGAGACAAACAAAACACAGAAGAATAGTCAACTAGCCGCGTCAGAAAACCAGAGATAACGAAGTACAAAATCGGAAGATGGTAGATTAGTCAGATACGAGCCAAGGGTCAATTTAGCAGTCAGGATACACAATACAACGCACAAGCAGGAATAGCAAGGATATGCAAAAACCAGCAAGGAGCAAAGAGGAAGGTAGGTATATATGCAGGAAGATATCCCACCCCCAGGTTCTGAATGGACCAGATTCAGAGAAGCCACTCAGCCCAGCACCTGAGTATTAACCCTGAGTAGACAAACCAAACATGAAGCTGGGCGTTGGCTCCAAAACAACTCCACAGTGTGAACATGCACTAAACAGAAACACACAAAAACTCAGAATACCAAGCAAAACATAGAACTTATGTTCTCCGATGACCAGACCTGACAAGTATATTTGCCTCAATGTACCTAGAAGAATGTATTGACCGTCTACATGAGGTGATCTACCTTCTCTCCGGTTTGTCCTCTGTCTCCTGGTCTCCCTGGAGCTCCCGTATTGCCTCAATAAGAAAAAAATACATGGCGCACCTTAATAATATATCTGGCGTGCATGCCTATATGTGTAGAAGTGCACCAAGAGGTTGTCTTGCATAGGTTGTGATTTTTGTAGAGTCTCACTTTTAGCTCTTATAGCAATGGCCATGACGTGGGAACTTTTTGAGACACAAATCTGATTTGATAAATGACCCCCATACTTTTTATTTCGATTTATGAGGGAGTTGTTTGCAAGATGAGTTGTATTTGTGTAGTTTTTTTTATAGCATTTACCATGCAGTTTAAATGACATTCTAACTTTATTCTGCAGGTTGATATGATTACGGTGATAGCCCAATTTATATAGTTTGTTTACGGTTTATTACTTGTAAACAAAGTCTGAGAGGCATTATTTTTTTATTTTTCCATCAAAAAAGCTGTGTGAGGGCTTGTTTTTCGATTTTTCACAGGATGAGTTGATGTTTTCATTGGTACCATTTTGGGGTATGTACAATCGCTTCTTGTTCAGGTTTTTTGTGAGACAAAAACAGCAACAAAAACCATTGTTTTTATCTTTTTATATGTTAGTATTTTATCGTTAACCAGATTTCAGATCAGATCTCCCAATGTTAATCAGACCTCAGATCAGACCCTCTCAATTTTAATCAGACCTCAGATCAGACCCCCCACTATGTTAATCAGACCTCAGATCAGACCCCCAATGTTAATTAGACTTCAGATCAGACCCCCCACAATGTTAATCAGACCTCAGATCAGACCCCCCAATGTTAATCAGACTATGGATCAGACCCCTCAATGTTAATCAGACCTTAGATCAGACCCTCCACAATGTTAATCAGACCTTAGATCAGACCCTCCACAATGTTAATCAGACCTCAGATCCAACTCACCTCAATGTTAATCAGACCTCATCAAACCCCCTGAATGTTAATCAGCCCTCAGATCACAGCCCTCAATATTAATCAGACCTCAGATCAGACCCCCCACAATGTTAATCAGACCTCAGATCAGACCCCCTACAATGTTAATCAGCCTCAGATCAGACCCCCCTCAATGTTAATCAGACCTCAGATCAGACCCCCCTCAAATGTGAATCAGACCACAGATCAGACCCCCTCCAATGTTAATCTGACACAGCAGAGGGCGGCGCCAACAGAAGATTGGGGAGAGGTGAGTAAAGTCAGCACTAGAAGTGCTATATTCACCGCACCCCAGTCCTGCTGTGTATAAGTGAGTGCCTCCATAATGAAAACGCTCATTAGTATTCAATTTTTAAGATGCACTGCCATTTTACCTTCACTTTGGCAGGAAAAAATGTGTCTTATAAAGTGAAAAATACGGTATATAGTAGCATAAGCTATGTCTGGTATTGTGGCTCAAAAAGCAGCCATGTTTTCCTGTCCTCATACAGCTTCTGTATTAGACGTCTACGTGAGGGGATATTACCTTTCTCAGTGTTTCCTCTGTCTCCTGTTCTCCCTGGAGCTCCATGGTCACCTTAATTAAGAAAAAAAAATAAAGAACCTAATAAATGCGCAGTATCCCAGTATCGGAATGATCATTTGGATTACACCTGACCAGAACCTAGATCCCCCTATGGTAAAATGCAGCAGTATTGCGGTCTAGGTACAGTATAGGTGTAGTTATTGCTATTACATGCTTTTTATGGTACCCCCTGGTGTTCTTCTAATTCTCTCTCAGAAGGTCCAACAAACATGTCGAGTACTGGTGAAAAGAAGTTGCTTCTAGTGTACCAATACACAATAGTAGGAATCACTCCGTCGCCTGTGTACACAAGGATGTAGAACTGAGCTACTGGGCATGTGCGACCAGCAGCACAGGAAACAATCGGTGGACATTCTCAGTAGGGATCAAACAAACACCAGGGTTGACCATAACAAATATGAAACAACATAGGTTGTATCTGGTATTGCTTTGCAGCCCTAGTCTTATTAATACCAGGCAAAGTCTCCTCATACAACCCACTCAACATGAAGTGATGTTACCTTTCTCTCCAGCTGGTCCTCTGTCTCCTGTTCTCCCTGGAGCCCCCTGGTTGCCTAAATTAAGAAAAAAATACATAATGCAATAAATGTCTGTAGAGAGAGGTGATACCCGTCAGTGATCCACATGGGGGATTAACTGGTCAATAAGGTGCCCAATATTTGGAATTGGACAGTGCAGGATATATAAAACCAGCTGATTGGTTGGAACAACAAATTCAGTTTCATGGCAGCCAAAAGTCCCCTCCATGTTAACCAGACTTCAGATCAGACCCATCAATGTTAATCAGACCTCAGATCAGACCCCTCAATGTTAATCAGAGCTCAGATCAGACCCCTCATTGTTAATCAGACCTCACATCAGACCCTTCATTGTAAATCAGAGCTCAGATCAGACCCCTCAATGTTAATCAGACCTCAGATCAGACCCCTCAATGTTAACCACACCTCAGATAAGACCCCTCAATGTTAACCAGACCTCAGATAAGACCCCTCAATGTTAATCAGAGCTCAGATCAGACCCCTCATTGTTAATCAGACTTCACATCAGACCCCTCATTGTTAATCAGACCTCATATCAGACCCTTCATTGTTAATCAGAGCTCAGATCAGACCCCTCAATGTTAATCAGACCTCAGATCAGACCCCTCAATGTTAACCAGACCTCAGATAAGACCCCTCAATGTTAATCAGACCTCAGATCAGACCCCCATAAGTTAATCAGACCTCAGATCAGACCCCTCAATGTTAATCAGACCTCAGATCAGACCCTTCATTGTTAATCAGAGCTCAGATCAGACCCCTCATTGTTAATCAGACCTCAGATCAGATCCCTCAATGTTAATCAGACCTCAGATCAGACCCCTCAATGTTAATCAGACCTCAGATAAGACCCCTCAATGTTAATCTGACCTCAGATCAGACCCTTCATTGTTAATCAGAGCTCAGATCAGACCCCTCAATGTTAATCAGACCTCAGATCAGACCCATCAATGTTAATCAGACCTCAGATCAGACCCCTCAATGTTAACCACACCTCAGATAAGACCCCTCAATGTTAACCACACCTCAGATCAGACCTCTCAATGTTAACCACACCTCAGATAAGACCCCTCAATGTTAACCACACCTCAGATCAGACCCCTCAATGTTAATCAGACCTCAGATCAGACTCTTCATTGTTAATCAGAGCTCAGATCAGACCCCTCAATGTTAATCAGACCTCAGATCAGACCCCTCAATGTTAACCAGACCTCAGATAAGACCCCTCAATGTTAATCAGACCTTCAGATCAGACCCCATAAGTTAATCAGACCTCAGATCAGACCCCTCATTGTTAATCAGACCTCAGATCAGACCCCTTAAGTTAATCGGACCTCAGATCAGACCCCTCATTGTTAATCAGACCTCACATCAGACCTATCAATGTTAACCTCAGATAAGACCCCTCAATGTTAATCAGACCTCAGATCAGACCCTTCATTGTTAATCAGAGCTCAGATCAAACCCCTCAATGTTAATCAGACCTCAGATCAGACCCCTTATTGTTAATAAGACCTCAGATCAGACCCATAAATGTTAATCAGACCTCAGATCAGACCCCTCAATGTTAACCAGACCTCAGATCAGACCCCTCAATGTTAACCACACCTCAGATAAGGCCCCTTAAATGTTAACCACACCTCAGATCAGACCCCTCAATGTTAATCAGACCTCAGATCAGACTCTTCATTGTTAATCAGAGCTCAGATCACACCCCTCATTGTTAATCAGACCTCAGATCAGACCCCTCAATGTTAATCAGACCTCAGATCAGACCCCTCAATGTTAATCAGACCTCAGATCAGACCCCTCATTGTTAATCAGACCTCAGATAAGACCCTTCATTGTTAATCAGACCTCAGATCAGACCCCTCAATGTTAATCAGACATCAGATCAGACCCATTGTTGTTAATCACCTCAGATCAGATTCCCAATGTTAATATATTATATGTTAATATATTATATTATATTACCTCTGAGCTGACAAAATGTGATTGGCTGCTATGAACAACAAATACAGTTTCATAGTTGCCAACGGTGCCCAATATACCGAGATTGTCCTGAATTTTTAGAGACCACCCTGGCAAATAGGAGCTTATGTAAAGCCAGTGCCCAAAGTTACCAACAGAAATGTAGGTAAGTATGCAGTTTAGTAGATCTCATTTTCATACATATGATTTTTTTTACACACAGACATTTTACTCCAAATGGGACGCATTCATTACTATTTGCACTATGCACAATATTTGCCTGAGGTGATCTTACCTTTCTGTCCTGTTGGTCCTCTGTCTCCTGTTCCCCTGGAACTCCCTGGTCTCCTAAAATTAAAAAATAGTACATAATGTAATAAAATGTCTGTACAGGTGATGTCTTACCTGATAGAAGTAGAATACAGGCAGATGATGGCCAGATCCCTCTACATGCCTGTAATCCACATTGGGCATTAACTGGCCAAAAAAGTTACCAATATCTGTAACTAGACCATTTATCTAAGATGGTTTCACTAACTGTATTTCAGCATTCATATTAGCCCTGACCCAAACCTATAACACCCTATCATAAAATACAGAAGTATTACAGCCTAAGTATGGGTGTAGATATTGCTGTTACATGCTTATGGTGACCCCAATGTTCTTCTGATTCTCTCTTCAGAATGTCCACCTAGTGTGTTGTGTGCTGGTGAGAAGTCAGCGTTTCCAGTGCATTCATTTTTATTGGTTGGTCTGCATAAGGGCAGGAGTCCCTCCTGTGTACATGGGGATCGGAGTTGTAGGACTGAGCTACTGAACATGTGTGTCTACCAGCCCTGGACACATTAGGTGGACATAAATCAGAAGAGATCACGCAATAGTTAACGCCATGTATCTAACAACATAGGCTGTGTATGGTATTGTGGCTCAGTCCCATTCAGATGAATACAAGACAAGACTGACAGTGTGTCCTAGAAGTAGCCATGTTTTTTTCTAACCTCATACAAACCCTTGAATAAACGCATACAAAAGAGGATTGTACAATGTTTTTTGCATCTGGCCATTACCTTTTTCTCCATATGGTCCCTGCTTTCCCGTTTTCCCAGGAGCTCCCCGCTCACCTAGATTCAAATAAATATATTAATAAAAAAAAAAAGTTGACTGCAAGAAAGAGATTTTATAAATATCATTTTGTTTTATAAAGAAAAATATGAAGCTCCCGTCACTAGTCTATGAAGTAAGAGACCCTAATCCTTTCAGTATGAAAGACAAAAACACAGCAGTGGACAGGCCAGCTTTTATATCCCCACTTTCCAGATATATCTCCAGTTTTAATTTCATTTTACACTTGTGGATTTTATTTCATGTATGTACTCCACTCATAGATATAGCTTCTGTGTTGGACAGGTATTTTTAAAAATTATTCTTATTGTTTCTTTCCCTTGAATTATTAATGCTTTAATTATTATCTTTTAATGTAATTATATTATTTTTAATATAGAGAGCTAGTATAGCATATACAAGACCTCATTGTTCTAAGCAGGTCGCTTTCCTAAGTGGTTAGATCAGGACATGCATTTTGCACACTGGAAGCATCTCTAGGAGGGGTCAGTTACTGAGGTATAAAATAATATACAAGGAACTCAACTGCAACTGATGGCATTGATCAGGTAAAGATGGGTGTCGTCTGGCTGTTTGTCTTGTACATTGCCATGGGGCATTGGTCATGTTCAGGAGAACCAGTCAATTGAGGCTCCCCCAATTTTGTTGTAGGCCCGGTGATTGATTGTTATTTACCTTTACCATTCTGTATGTGATTTGCTTGTATTTATCTTTAATATATTTTATCACAGTTAGTAATTATTTTCATTCACTTAGCCTGTGTAAGCCTATATTATTCTGGAATCTTTGAATTCACATTAAACAGCTTCTTTTTTAAAAAAAATTAAAAAAAATCTGGTTGCCGTTGGAAACAGGAAACAATTTAGCTCCAGGATGCTGTCAGACATGTGACCTAACATCTGACTTGTAAAGCTGACCATACACATAAGACAAAAATTAGCCCGCAATATGTCATGTATGAGGGCCTGCTGACTGTCCTCCAGGGGAAAAAGGGATTGGATACATGTATGTTGTTCTGAACAGAATATACCACTGAATAACTGTATAACCTTTTTTCTCCACAGGAACCCCACCCCAAGACTGTTTATAACATCAGCAGCACTGGAGAAGGACCACTCCTCACTTACACAACCAATGCCAAGTGGATATTCCTCTTAGTTCAAGCATTATTCCTCCTGTCCCAAGGCCCTACTCTCTAAAGCCCTGCCTTTCTCATCTCGTCTTCACCTTGGTCCTGCTCTCAAGGTCCCGACCCCAACCAAACTAATCTCTTTCAGGGATAACAACATTTATGTTGGTAAATTCAAGATAGTTAAGCCCGGTCCAAACAACCCTTTTGGACAGAGATTCATAAATCCAGACAATTTTTGAGCTGAAAATGAGTGACAGTCCCAGTAAATTCAAGACTGTTGGGAACTATACTGTGGAAACACCTCACAACGGAACACGACAGGCCACACCACAGGCTTCTCGGTAACAAGGCCTCTACTATAACTGTTCTTTAGTTCCCATAGAACTGGCTGATATCACAGCCTTGACTGGACCCATGTATACCCTACCCAGGCATGGAGCTTAGCATTACTCACTATCTCTCTGAGCTAAACCCCAATACAACAGGCAACCCTCTGCACAGCTTCCTTTCCCCTTCCCACAACTCCCAGCTTCCAGCCCACCCTCAGTCTCTCAACTGGGCAAGTTTCTCCAGGCTACAGTCAACCACAGCTCTTGATATCCAAGCCGGTACCTGCTTCCAGCACATTTCAATCCTTCCAGGTAGAACAGGATCCAGGCCTACCTAATTTCCAGGCTAATAGCAGCTCCCATAGGCACTGCATAGGGACCATCCACGCATCCAAACCCCTTAAAGGGGTTGTGCCACTAATATAAATGTATCCTGCCCAACAGATATCATTGTCATCTCATTATCCTCAAATACCACCATTTATCAAAACTGCCTTTTTCAAAAGCTATTAGCCTACTATTGCACCATGTGGCAAATCAGTTTTTATTCTTAGTTGCTGTAGGTTAGATCCCGCTTTGTAACGTAGGATGTAGGAAGCCTCATTGGTAAGAATAAGGGGTGTGGTTAGTGTCACATGATCTGCTTATGTAAGGATTGCATCTCACTGCCCTAAGGCTTGATAGGACAGTAGATACATGACAAACTAGGAAGTAGGATTCAAGCATGGGGGATAAGAGAAAACTGCAAATGAGGTAAATTTGAAAAAAAAAACTATCCATGGAGGAATTGGAACTGGAGTAATTGGTGAAAATACACTTTAGAGTCACAAGTAGTACAAGGCAGAAACTCGATATTACCTTTCTCCCCGATTAGTCCTCTGTCACCTGCTATGCCTGGAGTTCCCTGATCACCTTAATAGGGAAAAAATAATTAAAAAATGTCTACTCATACTGTCACAACATTTTTGAAAATAACGTCAATAATTTTCCATTTACATATATTATATTTTTATACATGTATTTTAGTGTGATATATTCAAGTGTCACAGCAGATAAACAAGCCAGCTTTAGTTATGTCCCTATTCGTCCCTAATGCCAACATCCATAGTGGTCTTGAGTAGTTTAGGGTTTACTGGAAACATCCCTGGTGGTCTAGGTTAATTGAAACATCTCTTGTGGTTTTGAGTTTATGGTATTGTCATGTAGTTACTCGGCTGCATTATTGCTGTGTTGCCACTCCATTACAGTGGCAACCGGCCTTGTTGAGAGTGGGGCTGGTTGCCACAGATGCCAGGCCAAACAGTTGCGGCACTGGCTTCATGTGCTTTCTGAAAGCGGGATATTTAAAGGCTATGTGCAACTTGTAGGGCATTTTTTTTATTATTGTATTGTACTTATTTTGAGCTAAAAAATCATTTCAATTCATCTATATTTAAAATATGGAGCCCTTTTTTCTGTACATAGCTGAGATGCTCTAGCAGCAGCCTGTGGATTTTCTGTCTTTTTCGTCATCTGTGGAGCTGACGGACTCCTTATCTCCAATATCTGACCTTATAAACACTCAATAAAGCTCAATCTTTATCTTACTGATAAGAATGTGGCTTAAATAAGTGTTTATGACCTCTTAGTAGTTTACAGATAAGGTTTATCAGATGACCGGCACAAAGTCAAAGCACCCATCACAGAGTTAGAAAAACAGTTAACCCTTTGTGACAGAATGGCTCAATATTTTTTTAAAAAAAGGCCAATTGAAAATATGATTTTTAGACAAAAATGAGTAAAATGCAATCATAAACAAAAATTGCCTCCAGAGGTGTACATAGCCTTTAAACAGGAAACTGATGGTCAGAGTTGCCTGTGATTTGGTCTTCCTTGCCACACAAGTGTGTTTTCATCTGCTGTGTTGAATTTCTGGATTTCTGACTGCTGATCTTCTCCTGAATTCGCCATTACCTGCCGATTAGACTCCTGACATGACTTGCCGGTATTGACCCTGTCTAGTCTTGGACTCCAAGTTTTTTTTTTTCTCATTCTGGTTCTGACATTTATTCTCGGGTTTGACCTTATCCTGTTTTGACTCTGTTTTTGGATAGTGACTCTGCCTGTGTTGTTTCTGTCCTGGTCTGTCCTAACTTCCCCTTGTCCTGAGCACTTAGGCTAGGGACCATCGCCCAGTTAGGGGCCACCATTTAGTGAGGATTGTCCATGTAAGCAGGGACAGTGGTGAGGTTGCAGCCTGGGGGTGCACTGTTCCCTACCTTACGTGACAGGTATAATACCATCGGAAAATGAATGATGATCCCTCTGCTCCCCTAGACTATGGCCATGAGGTTTTCTATAGCAAATTACATAGTAATATGCTATAAAATTTAATACCTGACCCACTGTCCTATGATGCTGAGGCACCCGCTGTTATTTTTTTTAGGGCACATGGGGTTCAAAAATATATGTCATAGAAACAAGAGGTGATAGCTGCCACATGTTGAAACCATACTGTAACACAGACTTTTCAATGTACAGATACGGTATACATACACACGCTAGAGAATAGACAGGTCATTTTTCTTTTTGACTTGGTTGCTCATTTACTTCATTTACCTTTTTGTCCCTGAGGTCCTAGAGGGTCCCTGCGGTCCCGGATGTCCTGGGATCCCTGGGCCCCCTAGGACAGCCAACTTGTCTGATCTCCCTACACCTGTCAGTTTCACATCTGTCAGGAGATAAAAAGCAAAGATTGTCTGGTTTATAAACCTACATTCAAATTCTTTATTAAAGGGGTTGTGACACAAAAATATTCTACATTTTTCAAACCAGCACCTGAATCTGATTCAATAAATCTGTATAGCGTATAGTGCTGCTTCCTCTGTCCGCCTCATTGAGGTGGTCGCACGTGCTCAGTTTTCATCCTTCAAATGCCACCAGCCATGTCTACTGTTAGAAGCTGTGACCGTTATAGGACATGCTTCCTGAGAATGGACACATCCCCTGTGATAGGACACTGCACATTTTTCCAATTCGGGGACTTATGATTGATTTCAGTGAGAACTGGTGTAATGCTTCATCTTCCCAGTAGACTGGCGGTGCATGCACCAAAATTATGTAGATCAAGGACTGAAATTAAAATTCAACAACTCTCATTATACAGGGACTGAGCTTTACTTATGTAGGAATGGACAATTCCTTTAAGGGAATACATTTATCCGCTTGCAGTGATAGGTCACCAGTCACTCTTTATACTGAGAGTTAGCTCTTGATCCAGAATGCAGCACATGACATCTTCACGAGGCAGGTACAGACCATAGAAATACATGGAGCCACATGTATACACAACCTTCTTGTCCTGTGACCACTACATCGATAGGAAAGATGTGAGATCTAAAGGAGGTCTTGGAGCTTTCGTAACAGATACAGAATGACTGCCACTTACCTGGACAGGTGTCTTCTGCCTGGCTGCAGAGGAAGATTGTACTAAGGAGGAGGCCCAGTATGGTTTGTGGTGTGAGGATCATGTCTTCTTCTATGATCGCTGGTGTTATCTTCTGGTATAGCAGAGTTTACGAAGCAAACAAGTGCCCTCTGTGTAAATGCATATTTTTATAAACTACTGGATCTACATTTGTCCTTCATTCTCGGCAGCGTTCCCTGTTGTTCTGCACTTTGTACTGTGTAAACCGTAGGATTCCTGCAAACCACATGATTTCTCTTAAATGATTGAAATGAAGAATTGGTGCCTACTGATCCTTCCTGTCTCTGAGAGCGATGAACGCAGATAAGGGCAAGCCAACCATCTGGTGGGATCAGAAGTATGGAGGACTTTCCTGATAGAAGGGATTGCTAATCATGGAGACCCAAGTGCAGAAATATAGCTGTAGCACGTGCCCAGATACAAGCTACTCTGACACCATGGTAAGATGAGGGCCCAATATTAGATTTAGCATTAGGTCCTGGAACTTCTAGTTACGCCTTTGCCCAACTGGTCAAGTGGAGAGCTTTCGACTTGGATTGGCACTGTCCTTGCCAGTACTGTCCACTGTCCTGGTTACAGTATAGTTCATCATACCCTGGTGCTCATCTCATTCCCCATCAGGTATCTTTAATAAATTAGGTCTTGTGAGGTCCTGTAGGTGCCCAAACAGGAAGCCATGCTTAAAGGCTATGTACACTTTCGGAGGCAATTTTTTATGATTGTATTTTACTCATTTTTGGCTAAAAATAATTTTTTTTCAATCGGCCTTTATTAAAAATATTGAGCCGTTCTGTCACAAAACTGCTTTTCTAACTGTGTGACTGGTACTTTCACTTTGTGCCGGTCATCTAATAAACCTTATCTGTGAACTACTGAGAGGTCATAAACACTTATTTAAGCCACATTCTTATCAGTAAAATAAGAACTGAGCTATAATGAGTGTTTATAAGGTCAGAGAGCAGAAATAAGGAGCCTGTCAGCTCCTGGTCTGACAGAAAAGATAGAAAGTCCAAAGTATGCTACTAGAGCATGTCAGCTCTGTTCAGAAAAAAGGACGTCATATTTTTAATAAAGACCAATTTTAAAAATTATTTTTAGCTCAAAATGAATACGATGCAATAATTAAAAAAAATTGCCCCCAAAGGTATACATAGTCTTTAACATCAGCGACACACGTTTACCAGGTAATATACCGAATTCAGAATTTTTCTATTAACTATATATTTTTTCACCTTATTAGGGGTATTTAGAAAAATTTAAGTTAAATACCTTCATTTTGTTGAATAAAATCTCCAGGTTCCTGCCCTTACATTTCCAGCATTGTTTTTGGTACCCTCCATGGTCACTGCCAGACATCCACATGACCTGGAAAAAAGGATCCTGCACCGGGATACATGGTGTTATACAGTATATTGATGAAAATCAAAATGAAAAGGCTGTCTGTATAAGGGCTCATACACATCATCGTACGTCCGTGGTGCCTGTATTGAGGACCGCAAACAGTGGATCCGCAATACACAGTCACCGGCCGTGTGCGGACCCATTGACTTCAATGGGTCTGCGATCAGCAACATACGACTGAAGATAGCACATCTCCTATGTTTTACGGTGGAGAGGCATGAATTGGAAGCCCTCAGAAGCATTACAAAGCGCTTCCGTGGGATTTCAGATCCGTGTCTCTACACCACAAAAGATAGAACATGCTCTATCTTTTGCGGCTCGCGGACCCATTCAAGTCAATGGGTCCGCACATGGAGTGTATTTTGGAGTACTTTGACATTTGTGGACATTTGCCCCTATTGTTGCTATGCAAAGCCATCAACTCCCTTCTTTATTGCACTTTGAAGGGTTAACTAGCATCTTTTGTGCTTTTATGTGCACCTATACTTTTCTATTGTTTTATATTGTTGAACTGCATTTTATATGTCTATTGTAATATATCCTGTTCATTTGCACTCTTATTGTGCCATAACTCCACTCTGGAAAGGGTTAATGCACAGACAGCTAATATTTAGAGACTTTGGGACTTTCCAGCTTGCGCACTGAGAAGCCAGTCATTTTCCACAATTACTATAAGGGACTATGTAGAGCTGAGTTTTGGAAAGGAAAAACAGAAACAGTGAGCTTTTTCTTGTTAAAGGAGTTTTCCAAGTCTTTACAACTTTACAACCTCAGGATAGGTCATCAGTATCTGATCAGTGGGGTCTGACACCTTGGACCCCTGCTGATCAGCTGTTTGAGAAGGCACCGGTGTTCCTGTGAGCGCTGTGGCCTTCTTGCAGCTCACGAAGCACAGCGCTGTACATTGTATAAAGGCTTTTCTTGGTATCATGATCAGCCTCATTCACTTCTATGGGGCTGAGTTGTGCCTAGGCCATGTGACCAATGAAAGTGTCATCACTTAGCCTAGGGAAAGCTGAGAGAAGGCCGTGGGGCCTTCTTCAAGTGGCCACTGCCTTCTCAAACAGCTGATCAGTGGGGGCTCCTGGGTGTCGTCAGTTGTAAAATCTTGGAAAACCCCTTTAAGCTTTGTCACACGGTTAGGTATGTTTGGAAACTGCTTAGCCGTTCTCATTGACTTATATTAAGGCACAAAACAATTGTATGGCAGTGGTGAACTGCCATCTTTACCCCTCACACTAGAAGGTTCTGGATTTGTTAGAAACTGTACAAGTAGACCAGTCAGAACCCATGATGGTCTTCAAACCAGTATCTAGTAGGAGAGATTTTGGCAGACTGTACAAGTGACCAGAAGAAGATGCTGAGATGGGGATAGCTTGCCCGACAACTGAGCCACAGACCATGAGCCATCAGCCCTTTGGCCAGGGTACCAGCCTTCTGAGAGAGAGAGAGAGGGAAAGCTAGCTTAAGCCTCTCCCCAGTACAGAATTTTCTGAGACTGAAAAAGCCAGCTCAATGTATTTCCTGTATTGCTTTGCATTGAGTTCCTCCAGTAAAGTAGCACACCAGTTTACTGTAGACCCTTTCTGGAATTATTTGCCATTGGGGTGCACCACACCTTACCATCCCCTTCAGAAAGCAGCAACATGGGATGTACCCCAAACCTGGCCACTGCAGCGGTCACCGGGAAAGCATCATTACTGATGTGGATCAAGTGTTTACTCTTCTGTTGATTGGATAACCAGGAAACAGAAGATTTCTGGGCAGAGCCAAGGTACAAGATTGGGGCGGTGGGGTACAGGTGAGTGCAATTATTTCCTTAGGTCAAACATGCTGTAAAACAAGACTGTGATGCGGTGCTAGCTGCAACACAGCCAGAGATAGAGCCTTTAGAAACTGGTTCAGCAGTGAAATCTGCAGGTAATACCCGCCACCCAAGCAACCTTATGTATGGTCAAAATTTAGGTTTGAACTGCAATGTTGCATTAGGATGGTGCTACATGGCGGTATGCATCACACGACATTGCATCTAAGGCTGTGGCTATAAGGTGATCTTAGCAACGACGCTCGTTGCGTAACCAAGAATTGCTGCGTAGCTGTGCATCCCCCGAACTGCGACTTGCAAGTTGCTGCAACTTCAGAATTGCAAAAACATCCAATACTGCTGGCTGTTTTGGGATTCTGCGGTCACATTAACTTGTGAGTGGCACGGCGACCCCATTCAGTTCAATGGCTTCAGTGCTCCACAGCGATCCTTGGTCGTGCCACAGGTGTCATGGCCAAGATCGCCTTGTAGACCTAGCTTTTTGAAATGCATTGTCATGTTATTTTTATGGTGCCATGTAGCCCCAGCCTAAAATATTGTTGTGATATATACAGTAACACAATCAGACAAGCCTTCTGTTTTGCATTTTTATTGTAAATGTGTCCACAACAGCATAAGATCCTGTTACCCTAACGAAAACATAAAAGTACGACACGTCCGTTTCAGTTTTGTTAATCTCTAGGGCGAAATTTCATTTCTGTCATTTTTAAAGAGTAATGATCCCCTCTGAATGTCCTCCATGTAACACCAGCATGTCCGTCCTTTTCAGGCCCATGTTCTCCTCGCAGGTACAAGCCATTCAAATTGGATCCACCACAGCGGAAGTACCACCAGGCGCCCTGATACTTTTTTGCACAGTGAATATGGGCAAATTTATCGTTGTCTTTATCGTGCGTGCTGAATGGTTCACTAGCACTGTGAACCAGGGAGTTGCCTGCAATTTGAAAAAAAAGCTTGATAGATATGATGTAAATATGCCACGGTTAGCCAATGGTGACTATGGTAAATAACACAAAGATGCCAATTAAATCAGCATCAGGTTATGTATTGTAAGGGTATTTTTTAAGTATTGATTGGTTCTGTCCCTTTTACTATTACCATTCTGTTGAAGACTTCATCCTAGGTAGGATGTAAGTATTGATTTGCCCTATCTCCTGTACATCCTGGGGTTTTGGTCATGTGTTATAATGTGGTAAACAGACATTTGTTATAGCATGATCGACGGAGTCTCCACCCCATTTAGGTTAGTGGGGTTTATTTACTTGTTCTGTATGTGATTTTTTTTTGTTATCGTATGGTTAATCACATTTAGAAAATATATTTATTCACTTAGCCTGCGTAAGCCTATTCATTCTCAAATCTTTTAAATTCACGTTACTTACAGGTTTTCTTACCTGCTGTGCCTTCAATAAATTTACCGATGTACAAAGTGTAGGACCACTTTTCTCCGCTAAGTCTAAAATCCCTGTATGTGGCGTAGGTTCGTGTATTGTTAAAATCTTCTAAATCCACGCGGAGATTAAATTTACCTGTAAATTCAAGAAGAGCATTTGTCAGACATTGATGTGGTTCCTGCATAGGTGACAATTCAAGAGATTTTCTATAGCAGTTCCACACGACACATCTTCAGTCTAAATATCTAGGCTGGTTTTGATGTCCTAATAATGAGTAGTGGCGCTGCTCTATTCCTGGATGTTCCGGGTCAGTGAAGAATGCTGTAATCCAGGGAAACAATAAGAACACCAGCATTAATACAATGACCACCACTTGATCGCTACCTCTGGATGTAAGCTGGTGAATATTCTCATTGCCCAACCAGAATTCACTGAGATGATTTCCAAATCCTCTTTTGTAGGTCTCCCAGTCTTGGTAAAAGCCTACCGAACCATCAACACGTCTCTGAAACACCTGGAACGACAGGTGGATTTAGTAATGTTATACTGAAATTTCCTTATATCCTCTTACTGATGGTGGAAGGGAGGTATTGAAAAGACACAGTGGTGTATGGAGCCACAGGTAAATCAAAGCTTGTGAGGCAATTATAGAGCACTCAAGGGGTCAGAATAGTCAGTAGAAGCCAAATCAGAAACAAGGAGTTAATCCAGAAGAAAACCAAGGTCTAATGCACTGAAAGGTCCAATACTGCTCATAGTATGGAGAACAAACTTGAGCCAGCAAACAAATGAATCACAATCATTGACAACTGACAAGCAGTAATTGCCTGACTTAAATCCACAGCAAAGGGCTGGGATTGGACACTGAGAAAGAAGACCAAAGCCAAACTGGATAAATTAATGAATAAAAAAGGCAAGGTTTGCCAACATCGATTTGCAAAACGTTGTTCAGACTGTAACTATGCTTGTCATAGATCAATGTTTGGCCTGATTCCACCTGATGATAACCTACCACAAAGACCTTCCTTCCCCTCCTTCCTCTATTTGGATTACATCGTATATGTTCCACCCCTTCACCCGTCTCTCCCTTTCCAAAACTCTGCATAAGTTGTCTAAAGGTGCAGTCCTTATTGTAAACTTACAATCCATCCTCCTCCGTCTGTATTCATGTCACAAAGCACCATCAAAGGCTGCATGCCATCTGGGTGTATTGTGTACCAGCCATCAAGAACCATGCCTTGGTCCCTCAGCTCCTTGCAGCTCTTTGCAGCTACAAAATAGATGGACACAGTTATGTATTTGTTGAGACTCTGCATGTTACCTGAGGGCCTTGAAATATCTTTTTACTTTATGTACAGTACATATGCACAGATTATGAAGAATCAATACTGTGTGCACTTGCTATTCAGCTGTCACATTACTTCTCCTGTACTGATCCTGAGTTACATTCTGTATTATACTCCAGAGCTGCACTCACTATTCTGCTGATGGAGTCACTGTGCACATACATTACTTATCCTGTACTGATCCTGAGTTACATCCTGTATTATACTCCAGAGCTGCACTCACTATTCTGCTGGTGCAGTCACTGTATACATACATTACTTATCCTGTACTGATCCTGAGTTACATCCTGTACAGAGCTGTACTCACTATTCTGCTGCTGGAGTCACTGTGTACATACATTACATTACTTATCCTGTACTGATCCTGAGTTACCTCCTCTATTATACTCCAGAGCTGCACTCACTGTTCTGCTGGTGCAGTCACTGTGTACATACATTACTTATCCTGTACTGATCCTAAATTACATCCTGTATTATACTCCAGAGCTGCACTCACTATTCTGCTGCTGGGGTCACTGTGTACATACAGTACATTACTTATCCTGTACTGATCTTGAGTTACCTCCTCTGTTATACTCCAGAGCTGCACTCACTGTTCTGCTGGTGCAGTCACTGTGTACATACATTACTTATCCTGTACTGATCCTGAGTTACATCTTATATTATACTCCAGAGCTGCACTCACTATTCTGCTGGTGCAGTCACTATGTACATACATTACTTATCCTGTACTGATCCTGAGTTACATCCTATATTATACTCCAGAGCTGCACTTACTATTCTGGAGTCACTGTGTACTTACATACATTCTTACCTGGATCTATCGGAGTGTATGGGTCACCTTTTTCTCCTGTGCCTCCTAAAGAAGAATGACAACAAGTGATTGGTGTAATAACCGTCAGGTCTATAATGAAGACCGAGGTCATGTCTTACCCATCCACCTGATTCGGAGCAGAATACCAGCGGGTGATGCCCAGATCCTTCTACATGCCAGTGATCCACAAGGGGCCTATAAGGTGCATCCAAGGCTACTTTCACACCAGCGTTTTTGCTGGATCCGTCATGATAATACAACCGTCTGCATCCGTTGAACGGATCCGGTTGTATTATCTTTTAAATAGCCAAGATGAATCCGTTTTGAACTCCATTGAAAGTCAATGAGGGATGGATGCGTTTTCTATTGTGTCTGAGAAAACAGATCCGTTTCCATTGACTTACGTTGTGAGTCATGACTGTTTGGATCAGTTTCTTCATGCGGACACCAAAACGCAACAAGCAGATTTCTAGTGTTCGCCTCCAAAACGGAATGGAGACTGAACTGAAGCAAACTGATGCATTCTGAACGGATCCTTTTCCATTCAGAATGCATTAGGACAAAACTGATCAGTTTTGGACCGTTTATGAGAGCCAGTGACGGATCCTTACAACACAAGTGTGAAAGTAGCCTAACACTAATGTCATAGATGAGTTTTAACATTCATATTATCCCTGATCCAACTTGGATCACCCTATGCTAAATACAGCAGTATTACCACCTAGGTATGTGTGCAGACATTGTTAGGTACTTGTTCTGGCGCCCCCTGGTGTTCTTCTGCTTTTCTTCCAAAGCATCCATGTAATGTGTCCAATGCAAGTAAGAAGAAACCGATTCTTATTGTCTGGATGCACAATGTCAAGAACCCGTCTACCACCCGTGTACATGAGGATGTGAGTGGTGGTCCTGAGCTACTTAGCACCTGCACAACGACCACCAGCACTGAACACAAGGTGGACATTCTGAGAGGGAATCAAACAAATGCCAGGTGGCGCCATAACACATTTCTAGCAGCACAGGCTGTGTCTGGTACTGCAGATCAGTCCCATCCATATGAATACCAGACACAGCCCATGGACGGAGAGCGACGCTGGGTTTTCTAACCTTGTACAGTCCCTTGAATGAATGTATAAGAAGGAGGGTTCTACAAATGTTCCTGCCCCTGACATTACCTTTCTCTCCAATTGGTCCCAGTTTTCCTATTTGGCCAGGAGATCCCCGATCACCTAGATACAAAGGAATATATAAAAAAATAAAAATAATTAACTGTAAGAAAGAGATGCTATATATCATTTTGTGCTAGCTCCCGTCACTTGTGGTAGTAGCCACCCTTCATTCGTTCCTATGGGAGCGCCGAAAATAGCTGTCTCGGCTGTTTCCATCAGCTCCATAGAAGTGAATGGAGCGGTGGCCGCACATTTTAATGGGACTGCCGAAAATAGCCAAGAGCGCCCCGCTTGGCAATTTTTGGCATTCCCATAGGAATGAAGGGAGGTGTGATGCGCCCTCCTTCACTTTGCAGGCTCCATTCTAAAGATAGGTGCAGGTCCCAGAGGTGGGACCCGCACCTATCAGACATTGGGGGCATATCCTAGCGAGGTGAGACAACCCCTTTAAGTACCCATTGGTTTTTCCCCTTTAATTATTATATTACCTTCTATCTTTCTTGTAATATAGTGAGTTAAGGGCCCTTTACATGGGCCAAGAATCCTGCAGATAATCGCTGCTGAGCTTTCATAGGACCGCTCGTGATTATCTGGAAGTGTAAATGTGCCTCAGATTACCCGATGAATGAGCAAAACTATCGCTTATCGGGTAATAGATCATTCATTTGGTCACAAAAATTATCGTTTGCCGGCAGCAGATTGTGCTGTGTGAACAACAAGTCAATATGGGGACATACTGTGGAGGAGATTGCTGCATGTAATAACAGCGGTCTCCTTCACTGACAAGCAGGCGATTGCCGGGAAGGAACGCTTCCCTCCCGACAATCGGCTGCTGTGCTGTTTAGCAAAGTTTATTTTGTTTTGGCAGAGGACCTCTATCCATCTGATGCAGGGGTGGTGAGAAGTAAATGAAGTTTAAAAATGGAGGTATCCTGGACTGAGTCGAAATCTATAGACTAAGCTTACAGAATTAAATTTATTTTGAAACTGCCAGAATATGTGGAATTATTCAAAGTCAGCCTGTCTTCACTACCATCTTCTCTAAGTGCAGGCTCTATCAGGACTGATAACATCAGCAGTGCTTATGGTGGCCTGCTCCACCCAACAAGAGAAGACTTTAACCACTGGTCCGCCATGTTGAAAGAAACACCTTGCTTCTTGCACTACACCATGTTCCAAATTACTATGCAAATTGGATTTAAGTGTCATAAAGATTAAATTATTTGTTTTTCAATTAAACTCATTGATGGTATTGTGTCTCAGGGCTCTTTGGATGACTGAAATCAATCTCAGATACCTGTGATAATTAGTTTGCCCGGTGAGCCCAATTAAAGGAAAACTGGATGTTCCACAATATTAAGCAGGCCACTGTTTTCAAGTAAAATGGGAAAGAAAAAGGATCTCTCTACTGCCAAAAAGCATCAAATAGTGCAATGCCTTGGACAAGGGATGAAAACATTAGATATTTCACGAAAACTTAAGCGTGATCATAGATTTGTGGCTGATCCAGAGCACAGACGTGTTCGTGCTGATAAAGGCAGAATGAGGAAGGTTTCTGCCAGGCAAGGTTATCGGATTAAGAGAGCAGCTGCTAAAAAGCCATTACAAACCAGCAAACAGATATTTGAAGCTGCTGGTGCCTCTGGAGTCCCTCGAACCTCAAGGTGTAGGATCCTTCAAAGGCTTGCTGTGGTGCATAAACCTACTATTTGGCCACCCCTAACCAGTGCTCACAAGCAGAAACGGTTGCAGTGGGCCCAGACATACATAAAGACTAATTTTCAAACAGTCTTGTTTACTGAAGAGTGTCGTGCAACCCTGGATAGTCCAGATGGATGGAGTAGTGGATGGGTACGATGCGACGTCATCAAGGAGGTGGAGGAGTCATGTTTTGGGCCGGAATCATGGGGAGAGAGCTGGTAGGCCCCTTTAGGGTTCCTGAAGGTGTGTCATTGGCTGCTATGGGCAGGAGATAAACTCATGGTGTGGCCACCATCTTCCCCTGACCTCAACCCTATAGAGAACCTTTGGAGTATCATCAAGCAAAAGATCTATGAGGGTGGGAGGCAGTTCACATCAAAACAGCAGCTTTGGGAGGCTATTCTGACATCATGCAAAGAAATTCAAGCAGAAACTCTCCAAAAACTCACAAGTTCAATGGATGCAAGAATTGTGAAGGTGATATCAAAGAAGGGTCCCTATGTTAACATGTAACTTGGCCCGTTAGGATGTTTTGGATTTAAATAGCTTTTTATTTCAGTGAATGTGGCCTCCTAATGCTGCAAATTCCACAAATGAGCATTTTCAGGGTTAGGGTTTCAGGAGACGTCACATGGAGAGGATTTGCCTGGTCACATGACCCTCCATCAGCGGCCATTTTATGGACAAGACCTCTGTGTGGACAGCACAAAAGACTTTGTGTACTTTATGAAATATAGAAAATGGTGCAGAATTTCAACAAAGGCTTTATTAGTAAGTGCCATATAATCATCTTGTATACACTTTGGTCAACAATAACCAGAAAGTGGCCAACCCCTTTAACAGAGAAAGGAGGGGTAAGAAACTGAGCTAAGAGACTGTGATACACAACATTGTAAAGAGATCAGCTAGAAACCACATATGTGTTGTGGCACAAAAGGGCCATGCAGTACAGTGCATAGAACACCAAGACACAGAGAATTGACTTTGATATTTGTGGTTGTTGAGAGAGAGAACCCTAATTCCAGTGTCTTTGCTGGAAAGAATGGTTGGAGTTATAAGGTTGGCAATAACTGAATTCCAAAGTCAAGATCCCTATCTTTTACAGGATGAAATACTCCGATCAGAAGTGAAAAAAATACTTCTTGCTAGTCCACACAGGTTTTTTTAAAGAAATACAATGGTTCCAAAGTGGTTTTCTGTTAAATGAGTAGGAGCTATACTATGTTATTTAGAATAGGTCATGATGTTACTATAACTATGGTGTACTTTACATTATTTTGAGACGGGTTGAAATGAATTAAAGTGGAAGAACCAGGTGTGGAATGTGTTTTAAGGGTATTTTACAAGAAATAATTGCCATTTTAATACATAAGTACTAATTGGTTCTTTCTGTTTAATTGTTGTATGACCTTAGATATTCCTTATAATATAGTGAGTTAAAGATAGTTAACATATACAAGTAAGTCACTGTAAGTGTATCATACTGGGAAAATGGTCTATTGGTGTTCTGTATATGTAATGCATGCTGAATATACTGTATTGTACCTGTTTGTACATTATTCAAGTGCTTATACTGTAATATTTGCAGTTACCACTAGATGGCTCTGCTGTTAAAGGAGCTGGCAGAAGGAAGAAGAGACCGTGGCTGAAGCCACATGTACTGCCAGGCCATAACATCAAAATGGCACCTCGCTACTCCTGCTTTGGCCTTTAGACCACCAGCACCTCCTCCCTCTGGCACTAAAATACTTCCACCAGGCTCTGAACTGCAATACTTGAGGCTACAGCTCCCATCAACTCTATTGATCAGCAGTTTGAAGGGGTTGTGGTGCTCGGACAGCGCTGAGTACTGTGTATATAATTAGCCGCCACACAGAAACATCCCATAGAGACCACATGTAGAAACCATACTGTAACACCAAAGACAGAGATTACTGTACATGCACCTATTAAAGAATATATATATAGTTATACAGATGGGGTTTTTACACAGTGGCTCATTTACTCTATTTACCTTTGTGTCCCTGAGGTCCTGGAGGTCCCTGCAGTCCCGGGTGTCCTGGGATCCCTGGGCATCCCCTTAAAATAGCCAATTTGCCTGATTCCCCAACACTGATCCATTTTACTACTGTCAGGAAGTAAAAAGCAAGAATTGTCAAATGTTCTGTTACGAATAGGTTGTCTGGTTTATAAAAAATATTTTAAAATGTTTCATTAAGGAATTCTGTGTTTATTGAATTGGAGCTTCTATTAGCCAGAGCGGAGCGGGGGAGGGGGGGGGGTGACTACTAGTGTCTGGTTCTCTGGAGGACCTGGTACAATTGTGCATTACCCGGATCTTAATGAGAACTGTGTAATACCTTATTTAACATGTGGTGGCGCTGCAGGAACGTTCACCAGGTTACAAAAAAGAATGTGACAGGTTGTAGGGGTAGCATATAAGGAAAATGTATTTACCTGAAATTTTCATTTCCTGTAGTCCGTAGGCAGCACAGTCACATATGGGTTAAAGCCCCCTAGGTACAACTAGATAGAGACAGATGGACCCTACAAAGCTGAGCCAGTGTATTTTTATACAGCAATAATATCTTTATTAAAGGTGAGGAAAGTTGTCCTGCCTACGGACTACAGGAAATGCAAATTTCAGGTAAATAAATTTTAATGTTTCTGGACGTCCTATGGCAGCACAGTCACGAATGTTACATACAAAACAGTGTTCAAGTGGGTGGGAGAGAAGATTACATTCATATATTCTATGGTAAAAGTAAAGGCCTATGAAGTGACAATGTCCAGCCTGTAATTCCTCATTTAGTTTTTCTTGTGTTTTAATGCTGAAAAAAAAAATGTATTTTTCTTTTCATCGCCATATTTTGACCCCTCTAACTTTCTTGTGTATTGAGCTGTCTAAGGGCTCATTTTTTGTGGGGCGATCTGTATTTTTTAATGATACCATTTTGGGGTGTGTACAACTTTTTGATCACTTTTGATTTAATCTTTTGCTGTAGGTGAACGACCAAAAACCGGCAAATCGGCAATATAGATTTTTTTTCCCGTTTCGCCGTTTTCCATTTGGGAAAAATGTTTCTATATTTTAATAATATGGACATTTTAGCACGTGACAATGATCATGATGTATATTTTTTATTTATGTATTTTTTTATTTACATTTTAATTTGTTAAAAAAATTTTATTTTTACAAAAAAAATTATATTTAAAACTATATAGATATTTTTAACACTTTTTATAGTTCTCATAGGGAACTATAACAAGCAGTCATCAGATTGCTAGTCTCATAGAGTCCAATGCACTAGTGAGCTAATAAAATTTTTTCTACATTCCTATGGAGCCCTGCCACAGACACAGGGTGCACCTAGCCTTTCTGTTGCTGAGGCAAAAACTGAAACGGCACTCACCCCCCCCCCCACCCCCAATGCATATTTCTTAACCTAACCCCTTTGTCAAGCAATGAAAGCGCTCATTGCCCATGGCCCTTCTGCTCCCCCCCCCTCTTGCCCCTACCTGGTGCTGCCTGAGGTGATCGCCTCACCTGGCCTTCTTGGTGGTGCACCCCTGGGTAGAGGGCACTATTTGCTGGGTGCATGCAGCATCATACGGAACTGGAAGTCATATCACAAACACCAGATAGCATACAGCAGCAGAGTAAAACACAGTTGTGATAAATGCACTGACATGGTCTGCTGTACCATCAGTTCATAGGTAGCTTCATGCATGCAGTCTACCATCGGCTCCCCCCTACCTAATGGCACATGCTCAGGAAAGCCACATTGGACTGGCATAGCCTTCAGCGAAGCATTGCACCGAACTCTCAGAGAAGGGAGGTGGCCTACAGACAGGCTTTGAGGGAGCTGGAGAAATGTCTATGCAAGGGGTGGATAATGTGCTGCAAGAGGCGCAACCTAATACACATCAGGGTAAGCACCTTCAAGCCTAGGGACAGAAACCACACTCTGTATACAGCTCGGTATGTCGGCAGGATGGTCTGATTTCTTTATGTTGTAAGACCTTGTCTCTATCATGACCTAGAGAGAAATAAAATATACCGGCCCCTTCTTCCTGCTTCGCCCATGGTGATTGGTTAATTGATTAATTGATGGTTACTTCTTGTTAAGCAGTCCTCTGACCTTTAGGTCTTTCCTGACCTGGTCCTCCTCATGCAGATGATGGTTTAGTCTTGATCTGTAAGCTAAATACTATAGTAGCATAGCTCCCAACTGTCCGCGATCCAGTGGGACAGTCCTGGATTTCAGTGGCTGTCCCGGTACGGGGAGGCATGTCCCGCTTTCTGGCAGCTGTCCCTGCGTCCATAGGAAGCAGAGACAGTTGTTACCTGCATCAGCTAACTGCTTCATTATTCCTCCTCTCCACACCTCTGGTCTGTGCGGGGGGTGGGGCCAGCCGGCAGTCAGCCTCAGCTCCACCCCCTCCACAGACTAGAGCAGCCGATGTCCTGCTGCTGCTAGGAAGAAGGTAAGTATGTGTTGTTTATTTTTTTTTTTACTTTCTGTGAGGGGCACAATGTGGGCATAGTACAGGGGGGCACAATGTGGGCATATTACAGGGGGGCACAATGTGGGCATATTACTGGGGGCACAGCTGGGCATATTAATGGCGGCACATAACTGGGGAATAATTACTATGTGGGGTAGTAAGGGGACTGGATGGGATTAGGTGTATAGTTATGTTTTGGGTGGAGTTAGAGGCGTGGCTTAGTGCTGAAAAAAATGTCTTTCCTGCACTGATAACACTGTAAAACGCTCAGCAGCTGTATGACTAAGTTAGAATAGGCCTGGATGCGTAAAGTTAATGCTTCTGTTCAGAGACCAGAAGCACAGATCTTGACCATGATGAGGTGTTGAAAGGACAAAGGAAAAGTTGCACAACTGTTATCTATAAATTGCTTTAGTTTTATAGTAATGGACAATTTCTTTAAGGAAATACACTTATCCGCTTTCAGTGGTACATATGACATGTGACCAGTCACTGATATTTTGAATGTAAGCTCTTCTGTCCAGAACGCAGCACACGACAGCTTCACGAGGTAGTTACAGCTTATAGAAATGCATGGAGCCACATGTAGACACAACCTTCTCATCCTGTGACCACCACAAGGTGGTGTAAAGGAGGTCCTGGAGCTGTCGTACGTGGGTCACGTTACAGAGACAGAATCAGTTCTTCAAGGCACTGTCACTTACCTGGACAGGTGTCTTCTGCCTGGCTGCAGAGTAAGATTGTGCCAAGGAGGAGGCCCAGTATGGTTTGTGGTGAGAAGATCATGTCTTCTTCTCTGATCGCTGGTTTTATCTCCCGGTATAGCAAAAATTTTTAATGTTCTCTCTGTCCCCGCGCACTGGATATACTGGATGTTTTGGAAAATCAAGGTAATCAGGCCATTGACCCGTATTGAGGAACTGAGTCTTGTGTAACCTAGCAGGCCATGGGTTTGGTTGTCAGCCAGACTGCCACATAATCGTTAGTCACAGTGTCTCTATATGTGTCGTCCATGTCACCCCCATGGAGACACTATCAAATTTATTTTTTTAAAGCAAACTTTTATAATATTTACGAGATCTGTATTTGTCCTTCATTCTCAGCAGCTTCCCCCGCTGTGTAGACCATAGGATACCTGTAATGATGATAGACATATAAGATCAGTGCTCTCTGCCCCTTCTCATCTATAAAAGCCGGATGAAGACATCTGGTGGGATCAGAGCAGATCTCTGGCCTCTCCTCTGGACACCAGCGACACATAGTGTATGTGCATTTATATGGATGTAGCATATACTCATACCTCCCAACCATCCCGGATGCAGTGGCTGTCCCGCGTGTTCCGGTAGGGAGAGGTATGTCCTGCTTTCTGGCAGCTGTCCCTGCATCCATAGTTTCCATAGTGCAGCAGAGGAGCTGTCGCTAGCATCAACTCCCTGCTTCATCATTCTTCCCCCCTGCCGGCTCTCCAGACCTCTGATCTGTGCGGGGCAGGGCCGGCCAACAGTCAGCCTCCGCTCCGTCCCCTTCACAGACTAGAGCAGCTGCTGCTAGGAACAAGGTAAGTATGTGGTATTTATTTTGCTGGGGGCACAGCTGGGCATATTACTGGGGACACATAACTAGGAATATTACTGGGGGCACAGCTGGGGCATATTACTGGGGGCACATAACAGTGTATTTTACTGGGTGCACAGCTGGGCATAATTCTGTGAGGGGGAACAATGTGGGCATAAATACTGTGCGGTGGCATGAAGGGGGAATAACTACTATGTGGGGGCATTAAGGGGACTGGGTGGGATTAGATGAGGGGTGCACAACCTGCGGCCCGGGGGCCACATGCGGCCCCCGATACCATTCTGTGCGGCCCCAACCATCTGATAACAGACATGTATGTCCATGTCTTGTGGCTGCTCACATGCATTTTTCTTGTATTTCTCCTATTAGATGGGACTCCTGGAACTGTAACTAGACATTAATTGTATATACTGTGTGTTCAATCTGCCATAAATACAGTATTTCAGTTGTTAATACCCCTTTAAATTTTATTTTCAGCCCTTGGCGTTGCTTCCGTCAGACAATGTGGCCCCCACCCAGAAAACGTTGTGCACCCCTGGATTAGATAAATAGTTATGTTTTGGGTGGAGTTAGAGGCGTGGCCTAGTGCGTAAACTGTAGTCAATCTGTCGGGGCATAGGAGGTACCACTCTTATTGTGAAGTGGTGGAAGGGGCATAAAACTTTAAAAAATTGCACATTTTTGCACAAATCAAGCAATAAATTCCCTCCTTGCTTTGCTTCTGTTCGATAAAAAATTGAACCAAACACAACGATGAAAATATAAATTGCGACTCACAAAATGTATTCTCCTTCATCTGCTCACAAACAAGGACTAATGAGTCCAACAACCTGACTGGGTAAAGCATATGGAGGAGAGAGGGGCACACAGAGAATATAGGAAAAGGCTTCATGATGATCCCCCACCAAGTCATGAGAATAGACGCCTGGCACATGATTGCCGCCATGTAATAATGTACAGTGATCCCTCAAGATACAATGGCCTCAGGATACAATATTTTCAACATACAATGGTCTTTTCTGACCCATCGTAAGTTGAAACTAGACCCAACATACAATATCTCAGACTCAGATTCAACCAATCAAGGACACTTCTCTGGTAAAATAGCTGTATCAGTCGGTAGTTAGCAGCTATTCCTGACTGCTATATGTAAGGACTTGTCTTATCTGCATTAGTTATCTGCTTATCTTTCTTAAATCTTCATTTTCTCTTATCTTGGATGACATTTTGGGGCTTTGGAACCAATTACTCAACTTGCAATGGTTTCAACATACAGTGGTTGTCCTGGAACCAATTAATATTGTTTCTTTGAGGAACCACTTGTAGTCGCTTGTCGGAGATGAGACTATGAGAAAAGATCACAATGGCTATGAGGAAGGAGGATGAGGACAATTTGAGCTGCTCCTTCGCCCTCCCCTTCCACATATGGTGCCAGAGCAGTCTCAGGGTCTACAATACTGACAGTCCTTGCATTTCTGTAAATGTTCTCTGATCCACACACCGGAATCTGGCCGCACTTCTCAGACAATGGCCTATCTAGTTTATAATTGGGCGAAACTTCATTTCTGAAGACTTTAGGGAGTAAAAGTAGCCTCTGAAATGGTACCAGATGATCCCACTGGCAAATTGTGAGTGTTCACCCTTTAGGTATTCCCCATTTAGGTGGCTTTGATGGCATCTTTCAAACCACCAGGCTCCTTTGAAGTGTTTGGCACAAGATGTATCATCACTTTCCGAGTTGTTTCCATGCTTATCTTTGGTGGAGAAGCTCTCACCCCTTTGTTGTTCTAGTGAATCGTCTAAAAAGCATCAAGTAAAACAAAACAATTAAAAGATTTGTCCACAATATGAAATATTCTTTCCCTCCAGCCTGTGATGTTCTGACGTTCCTTTTTTAAATCTAAATATACTTTCTATTTAAAAGGCATCTGTCAGCAGATTTGTACCTATGAAACTGTCTGACCTATTCTATGTGCGCTTGGCAGCTGAAGGCATCTGTGTTGGTCCCATGTTCATATGTGCTCACATTGCTGAGAAAAATGAGGTTTTGATATATGCTAATGTGTATCTAGGAGCAACATTAGACCTAGATGGCTCTGCTCTTTCTGCAACTGCCGCATCCTCTCCCCTTTGACAGGAACAGGGACAGCAAAGTGGTTCCCAGCCAGACCCTCACTCTGATGACCACACAAATATGCCTAATAATTGGATAAGACACTTGGGTGGTCAAAGGGTGGAGTCGATGGTGGGGGCTAGGACACAGAAAGATATAATCTATGTGGATGTGGATGTGTAGATTATAAAGTATATGCAATTTATATATGAGTCTGTGTGTGGTGGTGTCCTCCACGTAATGTGTTGTATTTGTATCTTCTTGTAATGCCCATTGCTTTGCCACCTCGATGTTATCAGTAAAGTATTTTTATGTATAAGTATCTGAGAGGGTTGTACGTTACGCCTGGGGCATAACAGGCCCGCCAGGGCAATCGAGTCACAGTGTTTATGGTAGGTACCACAAAGATGACAAGTAGATGAGCATTGGGTTCTCTTACCTACGGTTCCTTCAACTAAATCACCAAGGTTCAAACTGTAGAAGTCTTCTTCTCCATTAATGCTGACATTTTGGTATGTGGCGTAGGTTCGACTATTCTCAAAATCTTCTAAATCCACACGGAGCTGAAAGTGGCCTATAAGACAGCATATCAGATATGGATATGGCTGCATTTTAAGAGATTTTGCACCCAAATATATCTTTAGAAAACTCAGATTTTTATAGCAAGATATTGTGCTGAGACAGGCTGATTGCTATTGTTGTCGTTGTTTCCATAGCAACCATTTTGTCAGACATTACTCCGCTTGACAACAAAAAGGGCAAAGGCAGCAACAAACCCATGTTATCCCATAGATCAGTGTAAACTGAAGAAACCACTAATATCATCATGCAGGACATTTATTAAGCTAAGGTCAGATTTAGAATTAGGCACCTAAGGACACGTACCTAGGGTGGCGTCCACCAGGGTTTGAGAGTTATTTTGTTTTTCATTTCTACCACTTCTCTCTCCCACTGGGCAGGAGGTGTGCGTGGGCAATGCTATTGGCTGATAACTGAAAGAATTAGAGAGCTCGAGACACAATTGCAGTGACTAGAGCAAGAACTGAAGGATCTGTGATGAGTCAATGTCAGGATTGGGCAGAGCTCAGCAGTGGAGAGTAGAAGTGGTGGTGAAGGGCCTGTAATGACATCAAAGTCTTGTGATCGGTGCAGGAGGGGATGGAGCTCAGCAGTGAACAGCAGAAGTGGTGGGGTAGGACCTGTGATTATGTCATGTGACATGAGGAGGGAAGCTTTTGTGGAAAAGCGATGGATTCAGTGTAAGAACTAGAGAAATGCTGGGAGCTGTAGTTCTCTTCTCTTATATTTCCTTCCCCCTTGTAATGTCCAATAACAAACCCTTGGAGGCAGCATCGAAAGGCATTAAATATCACAAGTAGGCTCCAAAGTTTAGTGAGTAAAGCAATGATTTATCTCATAGATTTCTAGTGTAATGTCCTCTGCTAGATTATGGTTTCCATTCTGTGTGATGTATCGTCACCCACTGTCCCGGGGACAGGGTATTCTTCTTTTTGGGGTTATGAGCAGGGGTGCACCTAGCCTTTCTGCTGCCTGAGGCAAAAACTGAAACGGAGCCCCCCCCCAAATGCCAATATCTTAACCTAACCCTTTGTCACAATGAAAGCGCTCATTGCCCATGGCCCCTCCCTGCCCCCTCTTGCCCATACCTGGTGCTACTGACGCCTCACCTGGGCCTCACTGGTGGTGCACCCCTGGTTATGAAACTGCAGTGTTAAGCCGATTGGTGGAGCAGCAGTGGGTGGACACGATTGTGCCTTGTGTGCCAGGTGGTCTGCAGTTGCAGGGTATAGATTATACAGATAATGTGCAGATTACAAGAAGTGTTTTCTACTAAATCTATGGTCTATAATTATAATCAGCTTAGTAGGGGTGCACCACCAATGAGGCCAGGTGAGGCGATCGCCTCAGGCAGCACCAGGTAGGGGCAAGAGGAGGGCAGCAGAAGGGCCATGGGCAATTGTGGCAAAGGGGTTAGGTTAAGAAATTGGCATGGGAAGGGCGGGGTGCCGTTTCAGTTTTCGCCTCAGGCAGCAGAAAGGCTAGGTGCACCCCTGAGCTTAGCTAATCATTAATTGTCTGGATTTATTGCAAACTATGACAAGCAGCAGTGCACCACTTATTAGGGGTAGTCCAAGATTTTGATATTGATGGCTTATCCTCAGGATAGGTCATCGATATCAGATCGGTGGGGGTCTGATACCCAACACCCCACAAACAGTTGTCTGAAAAGGCCAGTGACATCACATCAGATCATCAACATGACCAGGGGTGCACCACCAATGAGGCCAGGTGAGGCGATCGCCTCAGGCACCACCAGGTAAGGGCAAAAGGAGGGGGCAGCTGAAGGGCTATGGGCTAAAGAGAAGGTTAGGTTAAGAAATTGGCATTGGGGGGGGGCTATTTCAGTTTTCGCCTCGACAGAAAGGCTAGATGCACCCCTGTGTATTACAATACACGATGCGGATTGTTGTGAGGAAAAACATAATAATAAGCATAATTCAGTGAAATCTGATAAATCTCACCTTGTGTATTTTTTACATTCAGAAATTGACCTGCCTTGAGGATTTTAACCCCTTCCAGATCTTCACCGTACATGTAAAGCTGAAGTATTGTCTTTAAAATATTGCGCGCTCACGAGCGTGGTGGACACAATAACCGCCAGGTTTCTGCTGTTTTAAAGAGCGGGATAATGTCTGAGATCGGCGATAATGCCAATTGCAGACAATGAACCCCTCAGATGCTGTGGTCAAATGTGCATCTGAGACTGCTAAAACTAGGACCCACACACTTCCTTTCAGAATACTTCCCCCTGGCTGAAATCAGGAATGCTCTGTGTAGTAGTAATAGGCCTGAGCCTGTACATGGCTTCTAGGCCTATTACTGGTATATTCCAATGCTGGCCTGCAGATGGCAGCACTGCATTGGAATATACTGAATTCTGTATTCTGTAATAGTTAGTCACCTAGTCACTATCATTCTGCATGTTATAGTCACCTAGCTATAAAAAAAATTATATATATATGACAACCTCTTTCTAGCTACGGTGGAATCATCCCTGTACCTCACATGGATCCAGAGATTTCCTCATTCATTGCTCCAATTGTGCCCTTTCTCAGGAGGTATGTTCCTGTTGCTGCAGCTGGTACTGGTTGAAGGATGGAACTGAGCATCGAGTGTTCCAACTCAGTGAGGTGGACAAATAAGGGAAAAGAACAAACAGCAGGTGGCGCGGTGCTGATAGATTCCGTTGAATACAACATTTTTAATTACATACAGGCACAAAACTATTGAAACACAAATGAGGTTTCGAAAAAATGTGGAATATTTTTGGAGGGATAACCCCTGTAAATGCGCTTTTGTATGGAGGAGTAGCTGAAGGCTTAATGAGCATTTGGCCATCAGCTATCTAGATTGTATGAGCATCACTGGGTAGAGGGGGAAGAGGAGTGCCTAGAGGAGCATGAACTCTAAATATGGCCTTCAAGATAAGAATGCTGTAATCGAGGGAAACAAAAACGACGCCACCACTGATACGATGACCAGGACTTGATCATTACCTCTGGATGTAAGCCGGTGAATATTCTCGTTGCCCAACCAGAATTCACTGAGCTGATTACCAAATCCTCTTTTGTAGGTCTCCCAGTCTTGGTTAAAGTCTACCGAACCATCAACACGTCTTTGAAACACCTGGAAATAAAAATGGACTTACAGATCTTATCTTCGTCCATTTTCATGTTGTGATCCACGTAAAGTGTCTATCATTCCTAGGAAAGTGTCCCTTAAAGGGGTTCTCCAGGAATCAAGAAAATGAAAATACTGAAATATTACTTTATTAGGAATAAATTCCCAAATACCTTTCAGTAAGTAACTTTTCCTCCTGTGTGATTAGGACAGGTTTTGTGTGTACTAATAGGACGGCAGCCATTTTGTTTCTCCTAATTATTGCTCCCCAGATAAAACGAGCCATTATAACTAATGAAAGATATTTGGGAATATATTTATAAGAAAGTAATATTTGGATATTTTCATTTTCTTAATTCCCGGAGAACCGCTTTAATAACAAAAAGCCAACTTTTTTTGCAAGTTTTTATGCGAGACATTGGATTGAAAAAGTTTGTTAAGACCATGACTATACTTATCTTTGGTATGTTTCCCCTGATGATAAATTACCACAGAGACCTTAATTTCTCCCTTTATTCTCTTTTTTTCTTCTCATTTCACAGTCCCTTAAACTTTTTTATTACATCTTATTCCTCTTGCTCTCATCACTTCTCCTTCCCTCTTCATATTTGTTCCTTTTAGAGCCACTAATCTCTCAATAATTACAGAACTGGTTATTGATGCCACATAATAAAGTTGCCTGGAGGTGAAATCCTTAGTGTAAACTTACAATCCATCCTCCTCCGTCTGTATTCATGTCACATAGCACCATTAAAGGCTGCATGCCATCTGGGTGTATTGTGTACCAGCCGTCAAGAACCATGCCTTGGTCCCTCAGCTCCTGGCAGTTCTTTGAAGCTACAAAATAAACAGTTATATACAGTGCCTTGCGAAAGTATTCGCCCCCCTGGAACTTTTCAACCTTTTTGCCACATTTCAGGCTTCAAACAAAAAGATATAACATTTTACATTTTTGGTGAAGAATCCACAAGTGGGTCACAATTGTGAAGTGGAAGAAATTTATTGGATCATTTAAACTTTTTTTGTAATAATAAAACTGAAAAGTGGGGAGTGTAAAATTATTCCTCCCCCTTGCATTAACACTTTGCTGCGATTCCAGCTGCGGTCTCTTGGGGGATGTCTCTATAAGTTTTGCACATCTAGAGACTGAAATTCTTGCCCATTCTTCCTTGCAAAACATCTCGAGCTCTTTGAGGTTGGATGGAGACGTTTGTGAACAGCAGTTTTCAGCTCTTTCCACATATTCTCCATTGGATTCAGGTCTGGACTGTGACTCGGCCATTCTAAGACCTGGAGACCTTTATTTTTGAACCATTCCATTGTAGATTTTGCTTTATGTTTGGGATCATTGTCTTGTTGGAAGATAAATCTCCGTCCTAGTCTCAGGTCTTTTCATCCAGAATGGTCCTGTATTTGGCTCCATCCATCATCTTCCCTGTCCCTGCTGATGAAAAGCCCAAACCCTGATGCTGCCCCCACCATGTCTGACAGTGGGGATGGTGTGTTCAGGGGGATGAGCTGTGTTGCTTTTACACCAAACATATCATTTTGCATTGTTTCCAAAAAGTTGGATTTTGGTTTCATCTGAGCAAAGCCCCTTCTTCCTCATGTTTGGTGTCTCCCAGGGGCTTGTGGCAAACTGTAAACCAGACTTTTTATGGATATCTGTGAGAAATGTCTTTCTTCTTGCCGCTCTTCCATAAAGGGCAGATCTGTGAAGTGTTGGACTGATTGTTGTCCTATGGACAGACTCTCCCACCTCAGCTGTAGATCTCTGCAGTTCATCCAGAGTGATCATGGGCCTCTTGGATCCATCTCTGATCAGTCTTCTCCTTGTTTAGAGGGACGGCCGGGTCTTGGTAGATTTGCAGTGGTCTGATACTCCTTCCATTTCAATATGACGCTTGCACAGGGCTCCTTGGGATGTTTAAAGCTTGGGAAATCTTTTGGTATCCAAATCCGATTTTAAACTTCTCCACAACAGTATCAGGACCTGCCTGGTGTGTTCCTTGGTCTTCATGATGCAGAACCCTGAGACTATCACAGAGCAGGTGGATTTATATTCTAGGGCTACACGGCGACAGTTGTCGCAGCCAGGATCCCTGAGTAGCGGGGATCCCATAGAGATGAATGGGATGCTGCGGCAGTCGCAAGAAATCGAACACGGTTGGATCTCTTGCGACTGCCGCGGCGATCCCATTCATCTCTATGGGATCCCCGCTACTCAGGGATCGTGGCTGCGACGGGTGTCGCGCGACAACTGTCGCCGTGTAGCCCTAGCCATACGGAGACTTGATTACACACAGGTGGATTCTATTTATCTTCATCAGTCATTTAGGACAACATTGGATCATTCAGAGATCCTCAATCAACTTCTGGAGTGAGTTTTCTGAACTGAAAGTAAATGGGACGAATAATTTTGCACGCCCCACTTTTCAGTTTTATTATTACAAAAAAAAGTTTAAATGATCCAATAAATTTCGTTCCACTTCACAATTGTGACCCACTTGTTGTTGATTCTTCACCAAAAATGTAAAATGTTATATCTTTTTGTTTGAAGCCTGAAATGTGGCAAAAGGTTGAAAAGTTCCAGGGGGCCGAATACTTTCGCAAGGCACTGTATTATATATACTTTTACTTATACTTTTACTTATGTTTTATGCATCATAATTGTAGAGGGTCACAGAATATGGTTTACTTCATGGACAAAACTAAACAATATTAATACAACTGTACAACAAAAATATTATACTCCAGAGCTGCACTCACTATTCTGCTGGTGCAGTCACTGTGTACATACATTACTTATCCTGTACTGATCCTGAGTTACATCCTGTATTATACTCCAGAGCTGCACTCACTATTCTGCTGGTGGAGTCACTGTGTACATACATTACTTATCCTGTACTGATCCTGAGTTACATCCTGTATTATACTCCAGAGCTGCACTCACTATTCTGCTGGTGGAGTCACTGTGTACTTACATACATTCTTACCTGGATCTATCGGGGTGTATGGGTCACCTTTTTCTCCCTGGGCTCCTAAAGAAGGATGACAACAAGTGATTGGTGTAATAACCGTCAGGTCTATAAAGAAGAGTGAGGTGACGTCTTACCCGTCCACCTAATTGGAGCAGAATACCAGCGGGAGATGCCCAGATCCCTCTACATACTACATGGGGCATTCATTGGTTAATAAGGTTTAATGTCAGCGCTGTGTTCTATCATTTACCCTGACTATATTTAAATCACCCTATGGTTAAATACAGCAGTATCACAGCCTAGGTACGTGTGCAGATCTTGTAGCTGTGACTTGTTATGGCGCCCCCTGGTGTTCTTCTGTTTCCCTTTCACAATATACATATGTTGATTCCAAAGCTGGTATGAAGAAACCACTTCTAGTGCTGATTCTTATTGGCCGGCCGCACAATGGCAGGAATCACTCCGCCGTCCGTGAGGATCTGAGCGGTAGGACATAGATGCTGAGCAATGGCGCTGTGACCACCGGCTCTGGGCACAAGGTGGACGTTCTTAGAGGGAAACGAATACCTAGAGATGCCATAACATGCATCTAAGGCTAGTTTCACACTAGCTGTAAATTCTCTCCTAGCGGGCTGTTCTGGCAATGGAACAGCCTGATGGAAGACATTGTATCTGAAATAGCCGAAATAATAAGGCTGGAGCATCGCCAGACCACCTTCATGGTGGCCAACGAATGGAGAACAATGCTGGAGTTTTCTAACCTCACAATTCCCTGCACATGAGATTACTTCTCCAGTTGGTCCCTGTTTCTCCATTCTGCCAATTATAAGAAGGTGGGTTCTACAAATGTTCCTGTACCTGCCATTACCTCTCTCTCCAGTCGGTCCCTGTTTTCCCATTTGGCCAATAGATCCTCGATCACCTAGATACAAAGAAATATGTTAGCAAAAATAAACTGTAAGAGAGATTTTTTGTATTGCTTTGTGGTAGGTCCCGTCACTGTGAGGTTGGAGACCCTTGTATGAATTTGAAGACCTAATTTCTTTGTCTAAACAATCATAGACCTAGGAGTGGAGGGTCATTTTTCAGAAGCATACAGTGGCGTACCAAGGGGGGGGGGGGCGGTGCGCCCGAATGCCAGCTCTCATGGGGGTGCCAGAAACAATGAGCGCTTCCATTAATACAGATGAAAGCGCTCATTGTGAGCACAGGGAGCTGGGTCCTGTCACCCACCGCTCAGCTCCCCACGCTCCTCCCCTCCCTCAGACCAGCAGTGCTCTGAATGGTGAAGAAGAGAGACTTCTGCTCCACCATTCAGCTTTCAGGCAGCTGCCGAAGTGTGTGGGCGGAGCCTGCATCTCAGAAATCTGCATAAGTTCCGCCCACACAGTGCTGCGCAGCGATCTGTGTCTACAGAGAAGAGAGGACTTCAGGAATGGGACAAGGTGAGTAGGTGCTGTGTTTTTTTTTTTTTTTTTTTTAGTACAGATGGGGCACAGAGGCCATTATTTATGTGAAGGGGGCACAATAGGCATTTTGTACTATGGAGGGGGCACAGAGAAAGAGGGCATTACTACAATGGAGGGTGCACAGAGGGCATTACTACTTTGAAGGGGGCACAGTGGGCATTTTGTACTATGGAGGGGGCACAGATCCAAAGGGCATTACTACAATGACGGGAGCACAGAGGGCATTACTACAATCAAGAGGGCACAGAGGGCATTACTTCAAAGAAGGGGGCACAGTGGATATTTTGTACTATGGAGGGGGCACAGAGCCAGAGGGCATTACTACAATGAAGGGGGCACAGAAGGCATTATTACTGTGAAGGGGGCACAGACGGCATTATTACTGTGAAGGAGGCACAATGGGCATTATTACTGTGAAGGGGCACAATGGGCATTATTACTATGAAGGGGGCACAAAGAGGGCATAACTACTGTGAGGGGGCACACATCTGTAGAAAATTACTGTGAAGGTTGTACAATGAGGGCAATACTACTGTGAGGGGGTACAATTTCTTTTAACGTATTGGGGGGTGCCAGAGAAATGACCCACCCCGGGTGCGAAACACCCTAGGCACGCCACTGGAAGCATATCTCCACATTTATCAGCATTTACATTTTTATTTATAAAATTAGTATACATTTTTCCCTTTCCCTGTGCCAGGCCCTGTAACTTACTAATGTACTTGTACTACTTTTTCTGTCTCTCTCCGGAGAATGGGAGAAGGTTCACATGACTGAGCCCTCTGTGGAAACTGGATTTCCTCACGAAATCACGACCAGGTCTCCCATGATGTCCCTAGTCAAAATCCCCACCTGAATGGTCATGATGTCAGACCCATATGATCTCTGGTCAATGCTCTCAATCCACAAGCCCAGTAGGTAGAATCCACTTCTTGTCATATTGAAGCTGTGTGGGAGGAAACATTAGGAGGACACAGCAAGGGGATGATGGAGGGTGTAGTGTAGCCCAGGGAAGAGTGTAGTAGGTGTTTACATATCAGGCTGATCTTGAAGTGCACAACAGTAGAAGGGAAGTGTTGTGGCTGCTGCTCATTTACACTCACAACCTGGAATTTTGGATTGTGAACAATGGAGCGTAACATGGAGAGCATGGAGATTGAAGTGAAGACAAGAACACTTTTATGCTTTGTAGGAAGGTTTACACAATTAAATTACGTTTTTTAGGATCCCCCACATCCCTTTTACTCGTTGTCCATTTTACTTTGGTGTATATTCTAGATGGCTCTGCTGTAGGAGGACATAAAAGGAGGTGGCTGAAGAAGAGAGCGTGGCTGAAGCCACATGTAGTGCCAGGCCACAACATCACAAAGGCAGCTGTCTCTACACAGCATTCACCTGGCAATTCATTATCCCCACTCTGTTCTCCAGCCGATCAGCACCCTCCTCTCTCTGACACCAAAACACTTCCACCAGGCCCAGACTTATAGTACTCAAGCCTGAAACTCCTGGCAAGCCCATCGATCAGCTGTTTGTAGTGGTTGTGGTGCTCGGACAGCGCTGAGCACTGTGTATAGAATTAGCAACCACACAGAAACAACCCATAGAGACCACATGTAGAAACCATACTGTAACACTAAAGACTCAGAGTAAGGTATACATAAAAAGACTATTGAATAGACAGTTATACTTATATAGATGAGGGTCAGGGGTGCACCACCAATGAGGCTAGTTGAGGCGATCGCCTCAGGCAGCACCAGGTAGGGGCAAGAGGGGGGCAGCCGAAGGGCCATGGGTTGAAGGGAAGGGGTTAGGTTAAGAAATTGGCATTGGGAAGGGGGAGGGGTGCTGTTTTTGGTTTTTGCCTCAGGCAGCAGAAAGGCTAGGTGCACCCCTGATGGGGGTTTTACTCATCTGCTCATGTACTGTATTTACCTTTCTGTCCCTGAGGTCCTGGAGGTCCCTGCAGTCCCAGATGTCCTGAGATCCCTGGGCACCCTCTAAGAATAGGCAATTTGCCTGATTCCCCAACACCGATCCATTTCACATCTGTTCGGAGGTAAAATGAAAGGATTGTCAAATGTTCTACGACTGAAAAGGTAAGGTATTCTGTGTTTATAGAATTGACCTTCATTCAAGATCCTCATCTATTAACCAGAGCGGATGGAGGACCCGGCACAGTTGTTCATTTCAATCAGAATTTTGGGAAATGATAATTTGCACAACTTTTCTTTACATGTTGATTGAGCGCTATTTGTGTAGGAATGGACAATTTCTTTTTAGGAAATACACTTATGCGCTTGCAGTGATAGCTATAACATGTCCCCTTTCACTGTTTATGTTGAACGTAAGCTCTTATGTCTAGGACACAGCATATGACACCTTCACAAGGCAGATACCGTCCATAGAAATACATGGAGCCACATGTACACACAACCTTCTCTAAGAAAGACGTGAGGTGTAAAGGAGGTCCTGGAGCTGTCACACATGGGTCACATCATAGATGCAGAATTAGTTCTTCAAGATGCCTGTCACCAGTTAGGAAGTGACTGTCACTTACCTGGACAGGTGTCTTCTGCCTGGCTGCAGAGTAAGATTGTGCCAAGGAGGAGGCCCAGTAGGGTTTGTGGTGAGAAGATCATGGCTTCTTCTCTGGTTGCTGGTTTTACCGTCTGGTATAGCAGAACTTATACCAGACGTCTGTATATGTTGTACTGGGCGTTTAGTTCCTGGGAAACCAATGTAATCAGGCCAATGACCCTTATTGAATTGTATGGAGATAATAAGGCTACAGAGGAACCGACTCTTCTTCTTGTGAAACCTAGCAGGTCATAAGGTTAGTGGTCAGCCAGACTGCCACATAATCACCCCGTATATATACAGTAGCCAGACTCATAATTTTAAACTGGTCTCCCAATAATATGTGCCCTGAGTGGTAGCCTCAGTGCCCCCATATATACCATCCACATTGCCCTCATGGTTTTTAGCCACACTTTTATAACCTTTATTCAATCTATACTTGTCCTTCATTCTCAGAAGCCTCTCCTGCTTTTCTGCACTTTGCACTGTGTAAACCATAGGATTCCTGTAAATGATGTAGATATATAAGATCAGTGTCCCCTCCCCCTTCCCATCTATAAGTCCAATGAATGCAGATAAGGGCAAGACGACCATCTGGTGGGATCAGAGCTCTTGGAAAACATTCCGGATACTAAGGGTTGCGATATATAATTTTTGCAAACCATCTCTGTAGTCAAAATGCTCACAACATTCCTTGGTAAATTCTGTGAGGGATATTTGGCTTGTGGGTGAAATTTCAGGATAAAACTAAAATGCCCTCTAATCATTAATGGACAACTTAATGTCACCTTCCCTAACCTTCTGAATCCATGTGTCCAACTGATCAGTGTTAGAGAACTAGAAAAATTCACAACAGGTGTTTGATCCATGAATCGCCCAATAATTTCCTGGTTTAATTAGAATTGGTATTTAAACAGTCCTCCTCATCATGCTGTTCACATTTTGATATCATGAGACCAAGACGGCACCTAACAATTTTTTAACAGTACCTCGCCATCTCGAGGCTAAAACCAGGATGTTCTCGAATGGAAGTGGCCACTGAGCTTAGAGTGTCACAGAGTGTCATCAGCAGTTTATAACAGAGATACAGAGACTGGAAGAGTCACAAAAAGGTATAGAAGTGGACATCCTTTGGCCACATCCCACACTGATGACCGCTTCATTGTGAACAATATCTTGAGGAACTGGATAATGAATGCCACACAACCCCTGGCACATTTAAGGGAGGTGAGAGGCACCCAAGTGTCATGTCAGACCATTTGAAACCATTTACATCAACGTGACCACACCACCAGGCACAGGTGTCATCGTCTTGCACGGGTCAGGGAGCATCTACACTGGACGAGGGACCAGTGGGCCTCAGTGCTGTTCACTGATGAAAGTCGATTCACGCTGAGCAGAAATGATGGTCGCCAACGATGTTGGAGACGTCAAGGAGAGCGCTATACATCAGCCACTGTTGTCACCAGAAGAGCCTTTGGTGGTAGTGGTGATACAGTGTGGGCAGGTGTGTCTAGTCAATACAGAACTGCCCTACACTGTGTGAATGGTCCAGTGACAAGCCCATACTACCTAAATAACATCATTAATCCAGTTATTGTGCCTCTGCATGAGCAACACCAGCCTAATTTCATCTTCATGGAGGTCAATGTGCCACCTCATTGAGGTCCCATCATTAGGGAACGGTTGCTGGAGACTGGGGGACCTCAAATGGAGTGGTCTGCACTTTCTCCAGAGCTGAATCCCGTTAAAAACGGATCAGCTGATATTGTCTGCTGAGACATGGAATAAGTTGAACTCCTCCCTCATTTATGTAATTACTGCTCCCCCCGCCTCCCCAGTAAATTAGTGATCTTAGAGGGGTTTTCTGAAATTTTCTTACTGATGAACTATCCTCTGGTGTTGGTGGTCTGGAGGCAAGAACAAGATAACAAAGTGACTGTAAAATGCTGTGTAGTGACAGGCAGGGGCGGGATTCAAAATTTTTAACAACAGGTTCCCTACTCAACGGCGGACACGCGGCATCAGGACACATGTTTACATATACGTACATCATATATATGCAACACACATACACATAAATACACCATATACATGGTACACATACATAAATAAACCATATACATGGTACACATACATAAATACACCATATATACACTACACACACATACCACCCAACTAAGGAGCTAAACTATCAGCAGCGCGCGAAGCAATGGAAGCGAACATCTCTAGCTGCCCTGCCGCCGCCAGAGCATCGGATAGGGATTCAGCCGGTAACATGGTTCTCGGATCCAGTTGTAATTTTAACAACCGGATCTGAAGAATTGGAGGGAACTAGCTGAATCACATGCTTGGTGACAGATGTTATCGTGGTGTTGTCCCCTCATAACTGCAGGGTAGAGAGTACTGTCTTAGGCTGGGGGAGAGGCCTAGGTCAGCATTCGGGGGATACTATATCTCCTTATGGAGAGCACCTAATTGGTACCTCATCTGCCGATAGCTGTTTCTGGGTGATTACCCCTCATCAATGCAGGGTAAAGAGTACTGGCTCAGGCTGGGTGAGAGGCCTAGGTCAGGATTCAGAGGATACTATATCTCCTTATGGAAAGCACCTAATTGGCACCTCATCTGCCGACAACTGTTTTGGGGTGAATTCCCCTCATCACTGCAGGGTAGAGAGTACTGGCTTAGGCTGGGTGAGAGGACTAGGTCAGGATTCGGGGGATACTATATCTCCTTATGGAGAGCACCTAATTGGCACCTCATCTGCCGACAACTGTTTTGGGGTGAATTCCCCTCATCACTGCAGGGTAGAGAGTACTGGCTTAGGCTGGGTGAGAGGACTAGGTCAGGATTCGGGGGATACTATATCTCCTTATGGAGACCACCTAATTGGCACCTCATCTGTTGACACCTGTTTCAGTGTTGATTACACCATATCATTGCAGAGCAAAGAGTACTGGCTTAGGCTGGGTAAGAGGCCTAGGTCAGGATTCGGGGGATACTATATCTCCTCATGGAGAGCACCCTATTGGCACCTCATCTGCTGGCAGCTGTTTCAGGGGGATTACCCCCATACCATTGCAGAGCAAAGAGTACTCGTTTAACTGGGTGAGAGGCCTAGGTCTAGGATTTGGGGGATACGATATCTCCTTATGGATAGCACCTAATCAACGTGAGGAGTCTTATAGGCCAGTCAATGGTCCCCTGGAATTCTTGGAAGAGAGTATGCACATGAGCTCTTAGCAAGCTCAGATGTTGCATGAGCATAGCCTGGCTTACAAGACTCTTCACGCCGATTAGGCGCTCTCCATAAGGAGATATAGTATCTCTAAAATCCTGACCTAGGCCCCTCACCCAGTTAAACCAGTACACTCTGCTCTGCAATGGTATCACACTGAAACAGCTCTCTGCAGATGAGGCGCTGGCTTCATTATTATCCATCACGTCTCAAAGCCTGTTTCAAATGACAAACATTGACTGATAGCAGGAATCAGCAATCTCCGGCACTCCAGGTGTTCTGAAACTACAACTCCCACAGTGCTCCATTCACTTATATCGGAGTTAGAAGAACAGCTGAGCATGTTTTTATGCTGGGAGTTGTAGTTTCACAGCAGCCGGAGTGCCGAAAGTTGCTGATCCCTGACTTATAGGATAGCTGTCTTACATCTGGTGGCATTAGAGGCGGAGCTTGCCAACAGCTCATTTGCATACCCTCTTCCCATAGTCTTCTCAGTCCTTTCTCAGGAGCACACATGCTTGTCACCTATTGGATAGGCTTGGCCCCACCCACTAAAGTAGACAAGCTGGAAGATGAGGACAGGAAGATGAGAATACCCCTTTCAAGTGGTTGTGTCACAAAGTATATTCACCATTTTTCAAACCAGGACCTGGATCTGAATACTTTTGTAATTGCATGTAATTAAGAATTTAGCATAGCCTCTGAGTTATTCAATGAAATGCATCTGTATATCTCTAGCGCCACCTGCTGTTTGTTCTTTTTCTTATTTTTTGTCCATCTCACCAAGCTGGTCGCACATGCTCAGTTTAAATCTTCAACTGCCACCAGCCATATGTTCTGTTAGAAGCTCTGTCAGTTACAGGGAAAGAGCTGCAGCAGAAAGGGTACGCCCTTTCTGCCAGGCTGAAGATAATCTATCAGAGAAATTGGAGCAATGAGTGTAGAGATCTCTGGATCCATGTGAGGTACAGGGCTGGTTCTAGCCTTTATATGAGGTCTGATTTTTATTTTTTACATCAATCAAGGCATACTGTAAATCCTTTAAGCCCTGTCCTTTTTGCAAAATGGTGAGAGTGGACTACTTTAGTGGGTGGGGCTAAGCCTATCCAATACGTGACAAGCATGTGTGCTCCTGAGAAAGCACTGAGAAGACTATGGGAAGAGGGTATGCAAATGAGCTGTTAGCAAGCTCCGCCTCTAATGCCACCAGATGTAATGCCACCAGATGTAATAATAATAATAATTAATAATATTAATAAGACTGAACCAAACAGCGAATCATATAATTTATTCTCATTCATCTGCTCACATGTAGGGTCTAATGAGTCCATCAACCTGACTGAGGAGAGAGGGACACACAGAGAAAATAGGAAAAGGCTTCAGGTTACAGATGCTTCTCTATTCCTTTGACCGCTTCCGCACCCCAAATTCAGGAGAGTACATGTCTGACATGATTGCCCCTGTAATAATGTAATAACTTGTTGGAGATTAGACTATGTGAGGAGATCACGCTGCTTATGATGGACGAGGATGAGGACAATTTGAGCTGGTCCCAAAGTGGTCTCAGGGTCTACAACACTGACGGTCCTTGCATAGAGGACTATAGTAACGACATGGTCCCTGATCGGCACTTTTCAGACAATGGCCTGTCTAATTAATAACAGGGCGAAACTTCATTTCTGAAGACTTTAGGGAGTACATGCTGCCTCTGAAATGGTGCCAGGTGATCCCACCAGATTCTTTTGAGTGTTCACCCTTCAGGTATTCCCCATTCAGGTGGGAGCTACGGCAGGCTTCAAACCACCAGGCTCCTTTATAATATTCGGCACAGGGTTTCAACTCTTTTTTGGCCTTGTCATTCTGCCTATCTTTGGTGGAGAAGGCTTCGTTCCTGTGTAATCCTAGTGAATCACCTAGAGAAAAACAAGGAAAGCAACAAAACAATTAAAAGATGTTTTCCATGATATGAAATATTCTTTCCCTTCAGTCTGTGATGTTCTGGCGCTCTTTTTATTTAATCCTAATAAAGTTGGGTTGATCATGCTGAGTAAATAATATGTTCCTTTTCTCTATTGGGTTAAAAGTGGCCGATATATATGAATTTTTATATTTATGAAAATTACCTATTTGGGGCACCAAGGGGCTGGCCATAGCACCAGGAGCACTGCTAGCACAAAGCCCCTGTCTTCTCTGTAGTCACTGCTGCCGTTTGATTGACAGAGGTGTCTAGCGCTAGCTGGGAAGCTCAGTAGCTTGGCGTTTGCGCAGTGTATCCAATAAGCCTCATCAGATCCAATGCGCAGGTGATGGGTCACGGAGCCTACTCGGCGCTTGCACAGTTGATCTTCTGATGCTTACCGCGCAAGCACTGAGCCTCGGAGCTGACATCCCTGTCAATCGAAGAGGAGGGAGGAAGTACAGACAGCACAAGGGTGTTGCTCTAGTGGTACTCAGAGAGCTATGGCCAGCCTCTTGGTGCTCCAAATAGTTAACTTACATAAATATAAAAAATAATATATCTTGGCAACTCTTAACCCTATTGATAAAATTTTTCTTAGTATGATTAACCCTACCAGGCAATGTGCCTGGTTTAATAGGGTTGATCATGCTGATAGATGCCCTCTAAGGCATCCACTTCATTGTTGGCAGGCATGGTGGGCACTTTGAACAATCTTTACTTTCTAGAAGGATCCTTCACAGACATCTTCACGGATAAAACACGTACTCTTTTTCACGGATATGACACTGACATGGAAATGTGAACAAGGCCTAAGCCTGAGCCTCATGAGCCCCATGATGGGGTCCAAGATGGTTAAATATGGAGAATTATTAAATTATTAATGCAGGGGCCTAAGTGGAGTAGGCCCATGGGAGTTTTCTGAGTACTACTCTGAATTGTACTTGAAAATTTCCCATAAGCATTCTGTGCAGAATCCATTTTAATAATTAGTCAGTCTATTCCCAATCACCAGTCAGGCCCTCGGCCAGTCCTACTGAGACTCAGAGTAGCAGGTTAGGTAGCCCAATACTTGGCTTGCCCCAGGCACTGGGAACCCACTCTACACCACTGGCCTCAGTGGTCTATGGTATAACATTGTAAAACACCGCCCCACCTAGGGCACAAATTTTCAAAAACTTGGGAAAACCCATTTAAGGCCAACAAGCCAACAAGAGCATGGAAAGAAGGAAGGTAGGTGTCTCATGGCATTAAAGCAGCACAGTGGTAGATTTTTGGTAAACACTTCAAGATGTCTTCTAGGTCCACAGATAGGTTTTAAAGAAATCAATTTTCAATAATTTTATACCATGTTTTTTGCATTGTGACTATGGCAGATAATACTAAGATGGCAAATAGATGAGCATCAGGTCCTCTTACCTGCGGTTCCTTCAATGAATTTACCAAGCTTCAGCCTGTAGAAGTCTTCTTCTCCAGTAATCCTGAAATCTTTGTATGTGGCGTAGGTTCGATTATTTTCAAAATCTTCTAAATCCACACGGAGCTGAAATTTACCTACAGTATAAGATGAAATATCAGAGAGGGATGGGGTTCGTCAAGAGTCAACATTTTGGGGGATTTGGCACCCAGATTTATCTTTAGAAAACTTTTATTATATTTGGCAAGATATTCTGCAGCAAAAAAAAGGCAAAGACAGCAACAAACCCATGATAATCCCTAGATCAGCTTAAGTTGGAGAAGCCGCTAACATCATCATCATGGGGGACATTTATTAGGCTAAAAATATCTGTAATCCAGGGAGACAATAATGACTCCATCACTGATACGATGACCAGGACTTGATCGCTACCTACGGATGTAAGCCGATGAATATTCTCATTGCCCAACCAGAATTCACTCAGTTGACTACCAAATCCTCTTTTGTAGGTCTCCCAGTCTTGGTAAAAGTCGACCGAACCGTCCACACGTCTCTGAAACACCTGAAAGGAAGGATGGATTTACTAGTCTTATCCTCATACTGTAATTTCCAGATATATTCTGTCCCAGAGCTCGGTACTTGCAAAATGTTTTTTGTTTAATGTCTGTCATATTATTAAATACCATTTATTGTGATTTAATACAATGTATACCCAGTACGGTTATGCATGGAAGTGACAGAGTTAACCTACTGTGACACAGTCTTTACAGGAGGTTTGGGTGTAGATCCTGGATCTTCCCCTAGCTCAGGACCTTGATTGGATCAAAGTTACAGCCAGTTCACACACAGTTTTTTTGTGCTGATTTTGGAGCATTTCTGCCTCAAAAACAGCTTCAAAAACAGCCTCCCATTCTTTTCAATGGGAAACAGCACTTGTTTATGTTTTTTAACACATATAAAAAAGAAGCAACATGTCCTATCTTGAGGCGGAATCAGTGCTAAATCTTCCACTGAAATTAATAGAAAGTAAAAAAAAAAACAGCCATGTATTTTTGGGGTATATTTTTGGTGCAGATTAGCTTCAAATCTGTTTCAAAAACCTCAAGCCAAAAATTCAGCTTTGCATTGAAGTGAACAAATTTTTTTTTCGCTGAAAAAAGTCACGTGTATTCCATGCTGAGTTTTTTAAGCGTATTTCAAAATCAGTCATGTGAACTGGCCCTTATGGAGAATGACCATCCTGAGGATTTTCTACTAAGTGAAAGACCTCACTCTTTTTCCACAGCACTCAAGAAACAAAGAGAAAAAGCGACAAGAAGGTTCAGAAATCTGCATAGAGGAGCATAGGAGCCAGACAGAAAGGTATTTGCTGATCAAAGCTCTTAGACCTTACTGCTGTGAGGGGAATACTGCCAAGACACCCTTCACACCTGGCCAGTCATATCGCAGACCTGTACCCCTCAGTTGCAAATTACAGCCATCTTAAAAGTAATATTACCAGCCATAGATCCTGCAGAGAGAGACTTTGAGTTAGATTAGATCATACCAGTGACGGCCAACTGTAGACAGCTGTTTCAGGGTTCTTGTCCGTCAATCAAGATTATCAGTGGGGACTTGTATCTACTACCAACGTCTGGACCTAACTCACCTTGATTATTATTATTTTTTTATATAACTCCTCTTCTCTGGTAAACATGGTTGACCTGTCCAAAAGTCAGACTTTTCTGGCCTCACTAGTGGTCCACAGTTTTCATTTTATGATCCTCTTATAGAGTTTTGACAATTTCTTGGAAAAGTGTTCTGTCCACTTTAAGAAACTGATGCCAAACTAGATAGACTCCTAAATAATGGAAGAGCCAAGGAGCTCAGACCATGACTGTACTTATACGTATTGTTGGTAGGGTGCCTCCTCATAACCCACTATGGAGACCAGAGCTTCCTTTCTCCTTCCTATCTCACGGTCCTCTCATCCTTTCTAACACTCCACGTAGTTCTCCTTAGTACTGCAGAGCCACTTATCTATAAATGATTAATACACAACAATCAATAAAGTCGCCTGAAGGTGCAATTCTTATTGTAAACTTACTATCCATCCTCCTCCATCTGTAGTCATGTCACATAGCACCATCAAAGGTTTCATGCCATCTGAGTATATTGTGTACCAGCCATTGAGCACCATGCCTTTGTCCCTCAGCTCCTTACAGTTCTTTACAGCTGCAAAATACATGAACAAAAATATGCACATATTGAATATTTATATCTGTATGCCTTATATTTATAGAGGACCATGGAGGACAAAGGACAAAAGAAAACAATGTGTATACTATTGATACTTTATGGAGAATAAATAGGATATTATATTCCAGAGCTGCACTCACTATTCTGCTGGTGAAGTCATTGTGTGCATACATTACTTATCCTGTATTGAACCTGAGTTACATCCTGTATTATACTCCAGAGCTGCACTCACTATTCTGCTGGTGCAGTCACTGTCTACATACATTACTTATCCTGTACTGATCCTGAGTTACATCCTGTATTATACTCCAGAGCTGCACTCACTATTCTACTGGTGTAGTCACTGTGTACATACATTACTTATCCTGTACTGATCCTGAGTTACATCCTGTATTATACTCCAGAGCTGCACTCACTATTCTGCTGGTGCAGTCACTGTGTACATACATTACTTATCCTGTACTGATCCTGAGTTACTTCCTGTATTATACTCCAGAGCTGCACTCACTATTCTGCTGGTGCAGTCACTGTGTACATGCATTACTTATCCTGTACTGATCCTGAGTTACATCCTGTATTATACTCCAGAGCTGCACTCACTATTCTGCTGGTGCAGTCACTGTGTACATGCATTACTTATCCTGTACTGATCCTGAGTTACATCCTGTATTATACTCCAGAGCTGCACTCACTATACTGCTAATGACATCACTGTGTACATACATTACTTATCCTGTACTGATCCTGAGTTACATCCTGTATTATACTCCAGAGCTGCACTCACTATTCTGCTGGTGCAGTCACTTTGTACATGCATTACTTATCCTGTACTGATCCTGAGTTACATCCTGTATTATACTCCAGAGCTGCACTCACTATTCTGCTGGTGCAGTCACTGTGTACATACATTACTTATCCTATATTGATCCAGAGTTACATCCTTGTATTGTACTCCAGAGCTGCACTCACTATTCTGCTGGTGCAGTCACTTTGTACATACGTTACTTATCCTGTACTGATCCTGAGTTACATCCTGTATTATACTCCAGAGCTGCACTCACTATTCTGCTGGTGCAGTCACTGTGTACATACATCCTGAGTTTTATTCTATATTATGCTCCAGAGTTGCAGAACAAGCTCTGTGCAGACACTGAATCAGCAGGGAATCTTATGAATGCAGCTCTGGATCAGTACAAGATCATTAATGTAATGTGGATATTCCCATGTTACCTGCAGTGGAGGAACATTTCCAGAACAGAGAGGGTCACCATTCTGTATACAGCTAATGTCTAAAACGTTCCCAGATCATGGTTCTTCAACTGGCTGCTGATACCACTATGTCCTCTCACCTGGAGAACAGATGGCATGACCTTTTCTTACCTCCATATACTAGACTGTATGGGACGCCTTTTTCTCCTTTGCTTCCTAAAGAACAACAACAAGTCCATTTCTTAGCTCTGCAGAGAAGAGGAGGAGTCAGAAGAGATACATATTTCTTGTACCGCAACGTTACCTTTTTCTCCAGTTGGTCCCTGTTTTCCCATTTGGCCGGGATCTCCCCTGTCACCTTGATTCAAAAGGAAATATATAAGAAAAAAATATTATATGTATTTTTTATGGTTTTTAAAGGAAAAAAACAAAGTTTTTAGTCGATGGGATGACAATCAGGTGTGAGGGGGCGACCTTGTTTATGTAAAGAACAGGGATCTAGTCTCATCCCAACACGTTTGTGGAAATGTACTGTTACGCAAACAAAAAAGATTTCTACAGATCTCAGAAGAAGAGTTATTGATGCTCATCAGACTGGAAAACGTTACAAAACCATCCCTGAAGAATTTGGAGTCCACAAATCCCCAGTCAAACTTGTGTACAAAGAGAAGAAATTCAAGATTATTAATACCCTCCTCAAGGGTGGTTGACCCACGAAGAACACAGCTGCTGCTCTTCAAAAAGAACATTAATGCCCATCTGCAGTTTGCTGAAGATCACGTGAACAAGCCAGAAGGCTATAGGAACAATTGGGCTCATTTATAAAACTGGTGTAAAGTAGAACTGACTTTGTTAACCATAGCAACCAATCAGATTCCACATTTCATTTTTGACAGCTGCTTTGGAAAATGAAAGGATAAATATGATTGGTTGCTAAGCCAGTTTGATAAATGACCCAAAATGTTTTGTGGAAGGAGACCAAAATAGAACTTTTTGGTTTCAATAGGGAACATTATGTCTGGAGAAAACACTGCCTTCCAGCATAAAAACCTAACCCCATCTGTGAAACACGGTGGTGGTATCATGGTTTGGGCCTGTTTTGCTACGTCTGGGTCAGGACAGCTTGCCATCATTGATGAAACAATAAATTCCAAATTATACCGGCAAGGTCTAAAAGAAAATGTCAGGGCATCTGTCCATGAATGAGAACATGGGTCATGCAGCAAGATGACAACCCTAAGCATACAAGTCATTCTACCAAAGAAAGGTTAACCCTCTCTGGACTTCTGCCATACATGAACGGCGGAAGTTGGATCTTTAGACATGGCACCTGCCCAGAAGCTGAGTAGACACCATAGCTGCTGACATCCAGAGTAATGTCTGTGATCAGCAATAATGCCAATCATAGACATTCAGCCTCTCCAATGCTGTGGTCAATTGTGACCACAGTATCTGAGAAGTTGTTTTCTGGGAGTACTGCCTTCCCGGGGCCCGAACGGCTCCTCTACACAAAGATTGAGGGAACTATTTCTTTGCTGTGGTAGCCCTGAGCCTTCTGGTAAAACTCATATAGCCTGCCGTGGTATTTAACGGCAGTTCATGGGATAAGCAATCTAATGATCACATGTTCAAGTTCTGGTGATTTTTTTCAGTATTGAACAAAAGAAAACCTTTATAAATTTGGTATCATTGTAATCATCCTGACCCAGAAAATGGAGGTAACAAGTCACCACACAAGTTTACCACACAAGGAATGCCTTAAAAATGAAACCCATAAATATACGGTGGAATTTGGTTATTATTTCTCAATTCCACCCCATTTGAAACGTATTGTTTTCTAGCTTCACACCACATCGTATGCAATATTAAATAGAGTCTTTAGAAAGTACAATTTGTCCTCCAAAAAAACAAGCCTTTACATCTATGTGAACAGAAAATTTAAAAAGTTATAGCTCCGGGAAGTTAAAAAACAAAAATGCAAAAACAGAAAATTGCAAGGTCATGAGGGGGTTAAAGACGAATAAAGTTAAAGTTTTGGAATGGTCGAGTCAAAGTCCTGATCTTAAACCAACAGAAATGTGAAAGTACCTGAAGCGAGCAGTTTATGGAAGGAAAATCACTATTTTGTGACATAGAGCTAAAAAATTTAATTTGCTTTATAAAATGTCATATTTTCAGACAAAAAAATTATCATTTTGTGACATATAATTCTACAAAATGAATTGTGTCACATAATGCACTGTGAACAAATGACACCCCATACGGAATGGGCTAAAATTCCTCCAAAACGAAGTGCAGGACTAATCAATAGGTACCAGAAATGTTTAGGTCCAATTATTGCTGCACAAGAGGTTCACACTGGATACTGAAAGCAAAGGTTCACATATTTTTTCCACTCACAGACATGTCATATTGGATCATTTTTCCTTAAATAAATGATCAAATCGAATATCGTTCAGACGTGTGGTTATCTAGTTTTAGGACTGTAAGGTGTATAAAGCTTATGTAGTTTTAGGTCAAATTTGTATTGTAATGTGTTGTGTTCCATCCTGTTTGTATGTTATCCAACGTATAAATCATTTTGTGTAATACTTGCTGTTACCACTAGATGGCTCTGTGGTAGCAGAAATCAGGAGTCGTATATGCAAGGGGCTGGTAACAGGAAGAAGAAGAGAGCGTGGCTGAAGCAACATGGAGCGCCAGCCCACAGCACCACGATGGCACCTGTCTTTCCTGCATTACCCAGTCATTTTAGTATCCCTGCAATGCCATCTTTCTGGCACCAGGGTGTTGGAAGGCCAAAACAAGATAATGAAGTGACTATAAAATGCCGTGCAGTAACAGGTGCCATTGTGGTCTGACACTACACGTGGCTTCAGCCACGCTCTCTTCTTCTTCCTGCAAGTTCTGACTTGCAATATGTGAACCTGTTCAGCAGAACCTATAATCTAAGACTAAGATATAAGCCATCAGATCGGTGAAGGTTTGACACCTGGCAATGCCACGATCAGCTATTTGAAGAGGACGTGGCACTCAGGCCCGCTACTGCACGTAGAATCCATGCAGAGAATAAGGTCTACATACAACATGAAGAAATAGATATATACTAATATAGATAAGGTTTATTTTACCAGGCTGCTTATTTAGTCTATTTACCTTTCTGTCCCTGAGGTCCTGGAGGTCCCTGAAGTCCTGGATATCCTGGGATCCCTGGGCTCCCCCCTAGAAGAGCCAATTTGTCTGATTCCCTAACACCCATCAGTTTCACATCTGTTTGGAGGTAAAAACCAAGGATTGTCAACAGTTGTCTAGTCCACAAAATCCAATGTAAAATGTTTTATCAAGGAATTGGGCGACGCATTTAAGATCCTCATTGTTAGCCAGAATGGGGGGGTTATTAGTGTCTGGTTCTCTGGAGGACACGGACAGGTCAATGATGTCAATGAGAATTGTGAAAATTAAAATTTGCACAACTTTTCTTTATACAGGGCCCTGAGACTTAGTTCTGTAGGAATGGACAATTCCTTTAAGGAAATACATCTATTCACCTACAATGATAGGTGTAATACATAACCGTTCACATTTTGAATGCAAGCTCTTCTGTCTAGGACGCTGCATCTGAAAGCTTCATGCCTGCAGAGATTGTTATAACACGTCACCAGTCACTGATAATTTGATTGTAAGCTCTTCTGTCCAGAACATGGCACATGACAGCTGTTACAGTTATAGTCCATAGAAATACATGGAGCCACATGTAGACACAACCTTCTCATCCTGTTACTGTCACATCGATATTAAAGACGTGAGGTGTAAACGAGGTCCTGGAGCTGTCACACATGGGTCACACCTAGGACATGTCTGTCACCAGTAAGGATTTGACTATCACTTACCTGGACAGGTGTCTTCTGCCTGGCTGGAGAGTAAGGTTGTGCCAAGGAGGAGGCCCAGTATGGTTTGTGGTGAGAAGATCATGGCTTCTTCTCTGATCGCTGTTTTTACTTTTTGATATAGCAGAGTTTATAACGTTCTCTCTGTTCCTGTGCACTGGATATACTGGCATTTAGTTGCAGGAAACCCAAGGTAATTAGGCCAATGACCCCTATTGATTTGTAGAAAGATATTAAGTGCTATGTGGCTCTGTGCCACTCACCCTGCCATCCGGCATTCTCTCCATGTTGCAAGCTCCATCATCCTGCCTAGTGTGCCCTTAGAGCGTGCATACTCCCGTCCTTCCTTTTAAAGGGCCAGTGCACATGCTCACTAAAAAATCCCCAAACGATCGCTGAGGGTACCCTGGGTATTTAAGTCACCCTCTCCATGCAGTGGTTGCCTGAGCTTTAGGTTCCCTAGTGATCAGCACAGGCACTGCAGAGAAGTCTAGTGCTTCTGCAATTTATGTGCGTTTATCCTGCGTTACCTCCTGCCCGTGATCTTGCTGTGCTCCTAGCCTGCTCCGGCTTTGCCTAGTACTTCTGAACTCTCAAGTCAGGCTTGAGTTCTGTTTGTGTTTTAGTTAACATAGTCCACTTGCATTGTCTGTGTTTCTGACAGCCAGCCTATCCTGCTACCCCGACACTTAGTCTGTCCTTTGTCTGCTTTCATCTCCACTTCCAGTGTGCCTCCTGGACCTCAAAACCAGCATTCATGTCCTTACCTGCGGTTTTGGTGCTTTTTAGTTATCCTGAACACCCACACTTTAGTGGGTCAGCTGCAAACTACACCAGGACTATCTCAGGAGGTAGCAGTCTAGTTGGTAACCCGCAGTGAAGTCCAGATCCCTGATCTGTAACATCTTTGGCAATAATTTGTCAGCAGAGGAAATGACTATTCTGCTTGTGTAAACTAGCAGGTCATCAGTTTAGTGTGCAGTGGTCCAGTTTCCAGGTTTGGGGTGGCTCCAATGCTCCGCTGGATCCCCTGGACACCGTTGAGGTGTCACCACATGTTGCTGCTCTCCAGAGTGCATAGTAAGGCATGGTGCACCTCAATGGGAGTTAAGTCCAGAGAGTCAGGGTCCTCAGTGAACCAGTGTACTTCTTTTCTGGAGGAACTCAAGTGCAAACAATACAGGCAAGGCACTGGCTTGCCAGCTGGCTTCTCCTATATCCTCCGGGAAGAAGAAGGGTTTGATGCTGAGGAAAGGCCTGAGCTAGCTGTCCATCTCTGATCAAAGGCTGGAGGCCCATGGTCTGTGCCTCAGTAGTCCGGCTGGCTCCTTGGTCACAGCACAGATGACCCATGGTTTGTGGCTCAGCGTCCCCATCCTAGCGTCTTCTTCTGGTCCTTCATGCAGACTGAAATGAGTCTCTTCCTCTAAGCACTGATCCTTAACTGCAGAACACTAGGGGCTCTGACCGGTCTCCTTCTATACAGTTCCTAGCTAAACTACAACCTTCTAGTGAGAGGGGTGGAGTGGAGAAACACAATCCAAACTAATACAATGTTACAGTTAGCGTCTGTCATAGACTTGCATTAGACTGTCAATAATACTCAATAGCAATGACGCAGCAGTTATTCCAGACAAAAACAAGTCTTCAGACATAACAACAGAGCTAAACCAGACAGTCAAAAGGACAGTACGTCTGGTTTTGGTGGTAAACAAGTCTAGCTTTTTCCCTCCAAAACATGCTCTTCCTTAACTTATGATAACTGTAGAAAATTACCAGCTTCTCATTATTAGCTGCAAAGTCCCCAAAGTCTTTCAGTGTTCATTAACCCTTTTCTACGGTGCCATAGATTTTTCAGTGATTGGGGAATAATTAATCTTTGTGGCGTCTCTATTGAATGTAACCCCCAGATATTTGATTTCCTCTTTAGCTATATGCAGATTTAAACCTCTGTTCCGTGTCACATCAGAATCTTTTACAAGCATCAGTATATCTGATTTTGATTGATTTATATAGTATCCAGAACAGGGGTGCACCTAGCCTTTCTGTTGCCTCAGGTGAAAATTGAAACGGTGCCCCCCCCCTCCACCCATGACAATTTCTTAACCTAACCTCTTTGCCACAATGAAAGTGCTCATTGCCCATGGCTCTTCCATTGCCCCCTCTTGCCCCTACTTGGTGCTGCCTGAGGCAATCGCCTCACCTGGCCTCATTGGTGGTGCACCCCTGATCCAGAAATATCACCAAAAATCTTTAAGAACTTTATTATTCTATGGATCCCTTTATCTGTATTGTTGACATACATTAACAGCTTTATTTCCTCATTTCTGATTCTTCTACTTTCTATTTCTCTATCCTCCAACAGAACCAAGGCTAGGGGTTCAATAGCTTTTCTTGGGTTTGCCTCACGTCATCCCTGCATTCCAAGTACTAAGGAGAACCTCTGGGGGGTAAGAGGAAGGGAAATAGGTTCCAGTAGCTCATATGAGATATAAGCCACATTCCACTGGCCATATGCCCCCCTTCCCCCCCCCCTTCTATAAACTTGAATAGATCTATATTTGCCCTTCATTCTTGGCAGCGTACTCTGCTGTTCTGCACTTTGTACTGTGTAAACCAAAGGATTCCTGTAAGCCACACGATTTCTGTTGATGCTAGGATGCACCCTTCCAGATTTTTGAGAATTCATGTAAATTATTTTTCAGAAACACAACTAAACTTTACTGTACATGTATATACAGTATCCCATACCAGAGGGTATCTGCAAATGGTATATTATTTAATGTATTGCTATGCTTTGCACCCAGCATAGCCATGCATGGATGGCTGTGCCAGGGTTAACATTGGCTTAGCTCTCATAGGGGGTTAGATGTGGGCTGGTCCCACCACTAACCTTAGGACTAGGGTGTGTGAAGAGAGGAAGGAGCAACCTATGCTCCTTCTTCTTAGTCCTCCCACTACAGAGACTTACCAATCTCTGCATGTTCTAGAGAAAGGAGAGAAGGAGAAGACAAAGGAGAGACTTGGAGAACTTAGAATCTACATGGTTGAGTTTTGGAGTCAGTAAGGTAACCTGCTACTTCAGCTATTCAGACCTTGCTGCTGTGAGGTACACTGTTAAGATATCCTTCATGCCTGGATACGATTTGGTCATTTTACTAAGGCCCTGTATCCCACAGTGGACACTACAGCCACCATTACACAAGTACTGTTGCTCACCATAGATTCTGTTAGAGGAGCAGGATAGAAATGAAACAGAGCCATAACTCCCACCCTCCATTGATCGCAATCTGGGAGAGAATTGCACTGTGTACAGATGGACAGGGATTCTACTTCAGGACTCCTCACTCAGGTCCACTGTAGTCCCTTTAGCAACTCAGGCCTTTATTTTGTACACCACTGGCTGGAGGATGCATATGTCTTGATGTCCCAACGCCACTTTCATGTAGGAGGGCACTGTCTGCAGCAGCCTTTCTAGTGCTCACCCCCAGCAGAGGTTTTCACTATGTGGGCTTGTGCTCCAAAGCCTTAAGCTAAAAGGTGTTTACAGGTACACAGAATTATAAATGGCACATGGGAGGTGCCAGCCCTAGTACAGATTCTGCATTGGGGTCTTGGGATTTTTAATAAATGAGGTCCATTGACCTTTGTGGGTGCCCATTGATATGCCAGTCTTAACCAGTAGTGCACTGGAATAAGATGCGAAAGGGATACAGGCCTGTTAATAAATTTGGCACATCTTGCAGTCCATATATCAGAACGGTACGGTAATTCAGAGCCAGTTCTGTGACACCTAAATTTGCCCAAGGATTTATGCCAATTTCTGGACAACCTACAGTAAATCTGTCGGGCCTGCAGAGAACCCAACTCTTTTGCTAAGCTCCGCAGACAATCTTCGAAAGTGGTCAGAGTGACGTACATTAAAAAGAAGTTGTATATTTTTGCACAAAACTGGCATGCTCCAAAATTAGGAACTTTTATTTTGCCAGAAAATACAACCCCAATTCCCCAAAAGTTGGGACCCTGACCTATGGTTTCTTCTTTGCATAATACAGCTTTAACTTGCATTGTGGATTGCACAGTGAAATGTGTTCAAAGACAGTGATTTCTGGAAGTGTTCCTGAGCCCATGCCGTGATTCCCAGTACAGAAACATGCAGGGGCAGACTGGGAACTTAAAATGGCCCTGGAAAAAAAAAATTGAGTGGCTCCATGTTGTAGGCCGTAACACAAGCAGCCAAAGTCAGCAATACCATAACGCAAAATACCATCCCATCAGAATCATATACTACAATACAGAACAATTTATTGCCTGGAAACCTGTCTCCTGGCCATCAGTCAACTGTGAAATCTCCCTGTAAGGTCTATGTCCAATCCGCCCATGGAATCATGCCTCCTGAAGGCCAGTAGATCACGAGCATCCAATACTGACCATCGACCTTGTCCCTTGCACACATGGATTTTTCCAGATTGTCTGAAACTTTTGATATTACATGCTGTAAATGGTGAGAAATTCAAAATCTTCCAAAATCAAAATTTTTCAGAAATTGTTCCTGAATTTTTGCCCACAGTTTGGTGAACCTCTGCCTATCTTTGCTTTTGAGAGACTCTGCCTCTCTACCATGCTCTTCTTATACCCAGTCATGTGACCAAGTAGCAACTCACTCCTCCAGCTGTTTTTTTATTAGTACCACTTATGTTTCCAGCCATTTTTTTGCCCCTTTCCCCACTTTTTCAAATGTCTCACCTTCAACATCTGATATGTGTTCTATGTTCTATTGTGAATAAAATACAGGTCTGTGAAATTTGTAAATCATTGCATTCTGTACATTTATTCACATTTCACACTACGCCCAATTTTTTATGGAATTGGTGTTGTGTTTCCCCCCCCCCATTTTTTGCATACAAAAATTGAGAAAAACACAACAAAAAGATTTATTGTGACTCGGAATTTATTCTCATTCATTTGCTCACAACATCACTCGATAAAGTACGTGAAGGAAAGAAAGACACACATTGAATATACTAAAAAAAGGCCTACTGGTGATGCATTACATTGCCCCCGCCCCGTCCCAAGTTGGTAGACACCTGGTACTTGGTTGTCCCCTTTGTAATTACCTATTGGAGATGAGACAATGTGAGTAGATCACACTGACTATGATGAAGGACTGTAAGGACAATTTGAGTGCCCCTCGTATGGTCTACAATACTGACAGTCCTTGTATAGAGAACCTCTGTCTGAAGTAACTATATGTACTCTGATCTGCACCCATACAAGAATCTGACCACAATGTCCAGACTATGTCCTGTCTAGTTTTAAACAGGGCGAAACTTAATTTCCGAGGCCTTCAGGGAGTAATAGTTGTCTCTGAAAGTGTACCAGATGACCCCTAGACCTTTAGTTGTGTGTTGGCCCCTCAGGTATTCCCCGTTCAGGTTGGAGTAATGGCAGGCTTCGAACCACCAGCCTCCTTTGAAGTATTCGGCACAGCTTTGTTCAGCTCTGCTGGACTTGTCGTTGTTCTGGTCTTTGGTGGAGAAGGCTTGATCTTTTTGTGTTGCTAGTGAATCACCTAGATATCAAGGAAAATATAATGATTAAAATACTTTCACCGGAAATGAATCTTCATGACCTGTCCCCAGGATAGGTCATCAATATCTGAATGGTGGAAGAGGTTCAACTCCCCGTACCACCACCGATCAGCTGCAGCCTCTTCACAGTATACCAAGTACAGTCCCGCCCTCAATCCCAGTCACTTGAATAGGGACTGGGACTCCAGAAAGGCCATGTGACCGATGGACATGACGTCACTGGCCAAGGAAGAACACTCGGGTGAGCGCTGAGGTCCCTTCTGACAGCAGATTGCTAGGGGTGCTGGGAGTCAGACCGCCACCGATGAAATACTGAGGACCTCTCAGCAACCTAAAACAGCTGATCAGATCTTGATGATCTGTAGACGACCTGAGACCCACATATGTGTAAGAAATTAATGAGTTTGGCCAACCTTCATATGAGCAAGTACAGACTGGAAGTGCTAGAGCAAGAGCAGTGGAGGATCGGGAAGCATGACTTCCTTTAAGACATTCCTGGCACATTGTAAGTGAATGGAATTGGTAGTTGATTTACCCGATGTTCCTCCAATGAATGAACCGTATCGCAGGACATATTGGTTGGACTCTGACTCGATTTTGAAATCACTGTACGTGGCGTAGGTCCGGTTGCCTTCAAAGTCTTCCAAGTCAAAGCGGAGTTCATATGATCCTTCAAGAAAATAACCACCATGAATAAGATTCCATCGTTTCTTTCATTTGCCTCATCTACAACCAACCCACAGTTTTCAGACTTGTCCCCATTGTGCACCATAGAAATCAATGTATTAAAGGGCTCATCTTAACTGGGTATCATAGAGGGTGGCATCTCCTGCATCTTCTATAAGCCAGGCTGGTGGAGTCACAACTACCATGCACCATGATGGCCATGGTGATCAGCTAATGGCTGAGGAGACCATACACGTTAGATTAACATCAGCCAAAACCGCCAATTTCAGCTAGACCAGCCAACAATCTAATGTGTATGGGGTCTTCTAACTTTGCCCTGATGCCAGATTTCAGGAGGAGGAAAGGTTCAGGCTGTTGGAATCCAACATGTCCATTGTATGATCCTTTTGCAGGGGAGAAAGGCCGCCATTGTGCTAAAAAAGGGAGTGGGGGGGGTCACTTTGGCCATTTTCAGTGACAACTAAACAACCCCTATAAATCTGCTGGTGGCCTCCCGTTAAGAAATTCTCATATTTTGGAGATTTTGGAGATATTCTTATTATAACCTGAACAGTAATCTGAGCAAGTCACTTCAGAAGATATAACACCATCATATGCCTATCCTTCATCAGTTACCTGAGCTCGTGAGGCGATGGAGATGTTCATTTCCAAGCCAAAATTCACTCAGCTGACTACCGAACCCTGACTGGTAGCTGCTCCAAACACGATTGAAGTCCACAGAACCATCCATGCGTCTTTGGAACACCTGGGAGAACATAAGAAAGGTAGAGGAGAAGGTCAAAGTCATGCAGAGCAACATCATGGGCATTGGATGTAGGAATGGTTCTGGCACATTCCAGCAAAGGATCATGGTCCCCAAAAAAATACACCTAGGTCAGGTTTGTCGAAGACCTATTGCAGCCATACAATATAAAGACAAGATATAACTTACAATCCAGCCTCCCCCGTCGGTGTCCATGTCACACAGAACCGCCAGGGGCCGCCTGCCATCAGGGTAGATTGTATACCATCCTGTCAGGTGGAAGCCGGCGTTCTTCAGCTCTTTACAGTTCTTGGCGCCTGTGCGGTAGATGAGCAGATAGGGTCAGGGGCCATGTTTCTGACAATTTGCTAGGAACAGAGGTCAGGTCAGTGTCAGCTACTTACCAGTAAATTCCTTTGGACATGTGGCACCCCTGTCACCTTTGGCACCTGGAGGGAGTGTGAAAAATTTTAGATATCCTGGCCACCAAAGCACAGTCTATAAATACCCATCATGATGGTTCTTATTGGGAAAAAATTCATTCGAGTTTCGTTTGTGTCATAGTAATATTTTTAGCATGATCCTTACAGACAAGGGATCCTTCATTTTTTTTCTCTGTGATGGCCCAAATCTTAACATTCCCCAAGGGGAATAAGAAGACGTGATTCCTGATGGAATTTGAGACTACCTCTTCTGAACAAAACAATCAGAAGATTCCTTACCTTACCTAAGATTACCCTTACATCCTAAAATTCCAATGCACCAATAGGACGTATTATAACATGGACCTATATGTCTCCAGAGCTCGGCATCTGGAAGTAATCAAGGCAACAGCATCGGCATCAAGCTGATATACTGCAACCTAGGAACATCCTTGTACATTCTGTATTATACACTGACGAGCAAAAGAGTAACAATATTCTGAACTTTTGACTTTCAGGCTCCTTCTGGGCATGCTCTAGATCAGATTCAAGCATGTCTTGTCAGAAATCTGCTCCCAGGTCTCTTCTCCACGTTCCCAATGTTGGTGCATACTGGTCGACTCACTTGGGTACGAATACAGCTTTTTTTTTCAACTCAACCCACAAGTGTTGGATTGGGTTGAGGTCTGGGGAATGTGAGGACCAATCCAGCTCCTCTACTTCATTGTCATTGAACCATTTCTTCTCCAATCTCGACGTATGCTTCGGGTCGTTGTCCTGCTGGAACACTATATCGTCCTTTTCATACTCATAGTACTCGCGTATACGAAGTAACTCGTCTTGTAGGATACTCACATGTAGCTCAGCATTGAGACCACCATCGAACCTGGTGAAGTATGCAACACAACCCCATATCTTCAGGCTTCCTCCACCTTGACAGTTCCTTCAATTTCTCGATCCGTTAGTCCCCCTTTCCCTTGTTTCTTCCAGACCATTTGCACCGATCAGAGTCCAGTCTATTGACTTTCGTCTCATTGCTCCAAATCAACTGTTTCCAATCTTCCACTCTTCGCACTTTTTTGCAAACTTTAGCCTGAGTTTCTTATGACAATATTGAAGTCGAGGCTCCTTCACCTTTTTCGGACCACCATTTCAGACTTGTGTAATGTGCGTCACACGGACGTCTGTGATCTCACTATTATGAAGCCTACAAGCCGCCTCCACTGCCGTGTTGATCGCGTCAGAACTCATAGACCTTGTAATGAGCCAACTTCTTGACTCTGATATTTTGGCTGGATGTCCACCTCTTGGCTTTGGAATGGATGGACGGACTTCATTTCGTATTCTTCCAGCTGTCATGGCGCTCACATGATGCAGTTTGGCAATGTTCTTGGCCAAGATACTGCTATCGATGAGCTGGATGATGCTGTTTCTCCTTTCTTGCGAAATCTTCTTCATGGCTGCTCCTGGTTTGTTTCAAGTATACCTGATATCTCCCTCAACCAGTATCTGTTCTACATGACCCCCGGCATCCTTACCTGGTTTTCCTGGCACTCCTTGCAATCCTCTGTCTCCTGCTCAAAAGGAAAAGGAAATTAGTACAACACCATGCACAGTCAGATTATAGGAAAGGGTTCTTTACAGTAAGAGCAGTCAAACTTTGGAATGCCTGACCACAAGGGTGTCATGTTGGAGACCAGTGGTATAGAGATTCCCTCTAGGGTCGTGTCAAGTTACCTTTCTCTCCAGGTGGTCCAGGAAGCCCTCCATTACCAGGATCCCCCTTTTGTCCTAATAGTAAAACATAACCTATTAGACCTATGGACAAAATCCAAGCCAATTATCCATGATTTGCTCTTACCTTTTTGTCCCTGGGGTCCTGAGGGTCCTTCAGGCCCAGGATCTCCTAAATACAACAGAATCCATGTTAAAAGTGGTTGATTCATTAAATGTACCGCTAACCCTAATAAACAAGTGTAAGACGATATATCGTTATTATATGGCCTGCAGTCCTGAGCAGAAACTTATATCCCCGTGAGGTCCTAAGAGACAGCGATACGAGGAGGTATCACACACATACATTTGTGCCCTCATCAGGATACCTTTGATCCCCCTGGGTCCTGGTAGTCCTCGCTCTCCCTCTTTGCCTGGAGATCCAGGACATCCTTGAAGAATGGTCAGCTGCTTAGAATCCCCAACTTCTAAGATCTTCACTTCTGCCGGAAGTAAGGAGAGCGTTGTGTTATCAGGCGCCTGAGATGGTGACATCACAGAGAGGACACGGGTGTCACTTCTAGAATATTTCATCTATCTATCTATTTATCTATTATCTATCTATCTATCTATCTATCTATCTATCTATCTATCTATCTATCTATCTAATATATATTATCTATCTATCTGGTATCTATCTATCTATCTATCTATCTATCTATCTATCTATCTATCTATCTCCTATCTATCTATCTATCTATCTAATATATATTATCTATCTATCTTCTATCTATCTATCTATCTCTCATAACTATCTATCTATCTATCTATCTATCTATCTAATATCTATCTATTGATCTATCTATTTATCTTTCTATTTATCTATTATCTATCTAATATATATTATCTATCTATCTATATATCTATCTATCTATCCCATATCTATCTATCTATCTATCTATCTAATATCTATCTATCTATTTATCTATCTCTTCTATATCTATCTATCTATTGATCTATCTATTGATCTATCTATCTTTCTATTTATCTATTATCTATCTATCTATCTATCTATCTATCTATCTATCTATCTCTCATAACTATCTATCTTTCATAACTATCTATCTATCTCTCATATCTATCTATCTATCTGGTATCTATCTATCTATCTATCTATCTTATATCTATCTATCTCTCATATCTATCTATCTATCTATCTATCTATCTGGTATCTATCTATCTTATATCTATCTATCTATCTATCTATCTATCTATCTATCTATCTATCTATCTCATATCTATCTATCTATCTATCTATCTATCTATCTATCTGGTATCTATCCATCTCATATCTATCTATCCATCACATATCTATCTCCTATCTATCTATCTATCTATCTATCTATCTATCTATCTATCTCATATCTATCTATCTATCTAATACACATGAAGACATGTGGAAATATCTTAGTTCTTCTTACCTGGACATGACACGTTCTCTTCCTGACAATACCCAGTCAGGATCCCGCAGAGGACGCACAGTGTGAACTGTGGTAATACTTTCATAGTTGCTTTCTGTCTCCCATCCACTCTGAAGAGCTTATTTATCCATAACCTCGCTGCAGATAGGGAGCGTGTCCCAATATTCAGCACATTCCTGTAATGGGCACTGACCGCTCCGACCCCCCTGATGAGTATTTCAAAATTAAAGGGAAAATGACATAGTGAAATGCCACCAATGGCTGCTCGTGGTGTATGTACACAGCCGGGGCGAAGGTCGGGTTACACACACTTATGTCAATGTTTTAGATTTTGGATGTTGTTTTTTTATTCATGTTAATTTCCAAAGAAGTAGAGATTATATTAATAAGTTACCGATACCGATGGTGGGCGTCTCCTGCCGTGATGTCCTAATCAGAGACCCTCACCTATCTCGTAAACTGAGTCGGCAAAGTCCCGGAGGGAGCACTGTGTATGTGTCACTGCCCTCTATTCATTTCTATGGAGCCGCCGAAAATAGCCGAGTGCTGGCGTGTCTATTTCCTTCGGCCCCATAGAAATGAATGGGAGACATGGCCACTCAAGCTCAGTGAGCTCCCAGTCATTTCTATGGGGAGAGAGCTGGGCTATTTTCCGCAGGCCAATAGGAAGGCTTGGTGGTGGGCAGACCTGGCACCGCCGGCCACCACTTTGCCAGCCTCGTATTAGGCTTTGTTTTAGACATAGGTGAAGGTCCCAGAGGTGGGATCCACACCTATCAGACAATGGGGGCATATCCTAGCCATATACCACCAATGTCTGAGATGGGAATACCCCTTTAAACTGGATAAGTAATGTATGTACACAGTGACTCCACCAGCAGAATAGTGAGTACAGCTCTGGAGTATAATACAGGATGTAACTCAGGATCAGTACAGGATAAGTAATGTAATGTATGTACACAGTGACTCCACCAGCAGAATAGTGAGTGCAGCTCTGGAGTATAATACAGGATGTAACTCAGGATCAGTACAGGATAAGTAATGTATGTACACAGTGACTGCACCAGCAGAATGGTGAGTGCAGCTCTGGAGTATAATACAGGATGTAACTCAGGATTAGTACAGGATAAGTAATGTATGTACACAGTGACTGCACCAGCAGAATAGTGAGTACAGCTGTGGAGTATAATACAGGATGTAACTCAGGATCAGTACAGGATAAGTAATGCATTGTATGTACACAGTGACTGCACCAGCAGAATAGTGAGTACAGCTCTGGAGTATAATACAGGATGTAACTCAGGATCAGTACAGGATAAGTAATGTCTGTACATAGTGACTGCACCAGCAGAATAGTGAGTGCAGCTCTGGAGTATAATACAGGATGTAACTCAGGATCAGTACAGGATAAGTAATGTATGTACACAGTGACTGCACCAGCAGAATAGTGAGTGCAGCTCTGGAGTATAATACAGGATGTAACTCAGGATCAGTACAGGATAAGTAATGTAATGTATGTACATAGTGACTGCACCAGCAGAATAGTGAGTGCAGCTCTGGAGTATAATACAGGATGTAACTCAGGATCAGTACAGGATAAGTAATGTAATGTATGTACATAGTGACTGCACCAGCAGAATAGTGAGTGCAGCTCTGGAGTATAATATAGGATGTAACTTGGGATCAGTACAAGATAAGTAATGTATGTACACAGTGACTGCACCAGCAGAATAGTGAGTGCAGCTCTGAAGCATAATACAGGCTAAAACTGTCATTGCAGACAGGTAACAAAGTGCGAATTGTTCAAAATAAGAGACCATAAACTCTAGGATCCTATAGATATTTATTTAAACTTTTTATCATACTGGGCAGGAATGACAATATGTGACAGTCACAATACAAAATGTAATGGTAAAATAGGGGTTCAATACCCAATACAGAGTATAGAAGGGTCAGTCCTATACAAGCTTAAACTCCTGGCCAGTTAGAGACAGAACAGACGGTTTATCATCCTTCTCATGGCTGCCACAGATGTACACGTCCACACGTAATTCTCCACAGTGTGCCATAATCATCTGAGTCCAGTCCAGTAGAATGAGGAGAGGTCCGGGTGTCCGGTCATAATGTGAACACTAGAAGGCGTCCTCGTGAAACCTTGTGGTGTCTCATAAGGTTTGATTCCTCACAATTCACTGACATCTTGACGGAACTTCATTTCTGAGAACTTGAGGGAGTACTGAATGTTCTTAAAGGTCGACCAGACGATGCCTCCCTTCTCAGTGTGTTCTCCTCGCAGGTACTGCCCGTTCAAGGAGGAATCGTAGCAAGCCGCGTGCCACCAGGCGGCCGAATAAAAAACCGCACAACTGACTCGTTGACTGGAATCATTATCACTGTCGATGGTGGAAAACTTCTGGTTTCGGTGTAAACTCAGAGAATCCCCTGCAAAGAAAGGTCTTAAAAAATCAGTTTTTTAACCCAAGAAGCATCGTAAGTATCTACCTCTACTTACCTGCGGGACCTCCTGTGAAGTCTCCAAGATGTAATCGATATTTCTCCGATTCTCCTCCTACTCGGAATTCGCTGTAGGTGGCGTAGACACGGGTGTTATTAAAGTCTTCTAAGTCGATTCGGAGCTCGAAGTTACCTGAGGGATCACACAAAGGCTTTACCATAGAGTGATCGAGAGCAGAAGCTAACCAATACGGCGCGGTGCCAACACAGAGGCGTCGAGCCGGGGGTGAGCCAGGTGGGTTTACAGACTGCGCTCCAGGATTTACAGGATAGATCTGCCACCGGGGGTGTAACAGTAAAGACCGTAATGTTTGGATTACAATATTGGATTAATCAGTTCTACCTACCGGCGGCCCCTCACTTCCTGTGGACCTGGGGGTGACCCGGGGTGACACGGTGAGACGGAGTTCCAGCCACAAAATGTCATCCAGCACAGCCACAAGTATGAAACCAAAAGCATAAAATGTTGACGCGTTTCAGGTTACACTATCCATAATGATTTGACCAAGGAGTATTGTAGCCTGAAACGCGTCGATGTTGTATGCTTTGTCCTCTGTTTTATAATAGTCCCCTCACCTCCTGTGGACCCGGGGGTGACAGGGCGACACATAGTTCGAGCCACAAAATGTCATCCAGCACAGCCACAAGTATAAAACCAAAAGCATAAAACGTTGACGCGTTTCAGGCTACACTATCCATAATGGTTAGACCAAGGAGTAGTGTAGCCCGAAACGCGCTGAAGTTGTATGCTTTGTCCCTGGTTTTATCATTGTGGCTATGCTGGATCACATTTCATTATATGTTTGTGTGGATTGTAGAGGTTTGGGTAGGGGGGGGGGTTTACCAGTAAAGATGACCATACCATGGGATTGACCTAGGACTGCCATCGCCTCCACTACTATATAGCTACATTATTTCTGCACCGTATGGAGGTATTATGTAGGAACTCTACGTATGGGGGGGAATTAAGGCAGTATATGGCAGGAAGTCCTGCATACACTATATTGTGGTTACTATATGTCAGTATTGGCTGTGCTGTTATTTGGCAGTATTATTAGACACTATATAAAACAGTATTATGGCGGTGTCACATTCTGTCCCCCACCCTCCCACACCTTCTATATCTCTGTGATTTGCACCATATAGACATACAGTCATCATGAGCCGGGTAATACCTGTGGATGTCAGTAAATGGATATTTTCGTTCCCCAGCCAAAATTCACTCCACTGATTCCCAAATCCTGTCTTGTAGGCGTCCCAGTTACGGTTAAAATCCACAGAGCCGTCCCAGCGCCGCTGGAAGACCTGCAGGGACAAGACATCGACGATGTGAGCTTATAGTCAGTAATATGAGCTCAGACTCCTCCAGGTTATAGAGGGTATGATCACTGGGTTGTGGAACCTGCTGCAGTTTTGGGTTTTAAAATTACCTCCCCCTTTGCTTTACACTGCAGCTCTGCTTGTTATGATGGTTGCTGTATAAGACAATAACTAGGCCGCTGGCACTTTCTAGGTGATTGCAATGTCTTGTATAATACAGTCAGAATAGAGGTTGGTTCTTTGGGAGGTTCCCTTGTGTTTCATTCCCTGTTATAGTCGCATGAGGGCGCAGAGCCCAAGACTTACTGTCCATCCGCCACCATCGCTCTCCATGTCACACATGACTCTCAAAGGTTTTCCATCTGGATATATGTAATACCAGCCGGTAAGGGTCAGTCCGAGATCTTGTAGGTCTCTACAGTTCCTGGGAGCTTAGACCAAACAGAAATCATCTTTAACTTCATAGATAGATAATTACATAGGTAGACATGAGATACTGTACATAGATAGAAGAAAGATATTAGATAAATAGATGAGAGAGAGAGAGAGAGAGAGAGGTAGATAGATAGATAGATAGATAGATAGATAGATAGATAGATAGATAGATAGATAATTACATAGGTAGATATGAGATACATAGATAGAAGAAATATTATATATATATATAGAGAGAGAGAGAGATAGATATATATAATATTATATAAATAGATGATAGATAGAGATATAGATATATATGAGATAGATAGATAGATAGATAGATAGATAGATAGATAGATAGATAGATAGATAGATAGATTAGAGATGAGCGAACGTGCTCATAACGAGCATTGTAGCGCTCGGCTCCCCTGCGCTCGCATGGGCACAGGCATCCGGATCTGTCCTCCTCACCCCGATGGATCCGGATGCCTGCGCCCATGCGAGCGCAGGGGAGACGAGCGCTACAATGCTCGTTACGAGCACGTTTGCTCATCTCTAATATAGATATATATGAGATAGATAGATAGATGATAGATAGATATAGAGATAGATAGATAGATAGATATGAGATAGATAGATAGATGGATAGATAGATAGATATGAGATAGATAGATAGATAGATATGAGATAGATAGATAGATAGATAGATAGATAGATAGATAGATAGATAGAGATAGATAGATAGATAGATAGATAGATAGATAGATAGATAGATAATAGATAGATAGATAGATAGATATAGATAGATAGATAGATAGATAGATAGATAGATAGATAGATAGATTAGATAGATAGATAGATAGATAGATAGCGATAGATAGATAGATAGAATAGATAGATAGATAGATAGATAGATAGATATAGATAGATAGATAGATAGATAGATAGATAGATAGATAGATAGATAGATAGATAGATAGATAGATAGATAGATAGATAGATAGATAGATAGATAGATAGATAGATAGATAGATAGATAGATAGATAGATAGATAGATAGATAGAGATAGATAGATAGATAGATAGATAGATAGATAGATAGATAGATAGATAGATATGAGATAGATAGATAGATAGATAGATAGATAGATAGATAGATATAGATAGATAGATAGATAGATAGATAGATAGATAGATAGATAGATAGATAGATAGATAGATAGATAGATAGATAGATAGATAGATAGATAGATATGAGATAGATAGATAGATAGATAGATAGATAGATAGATATAGATAGATAGATAGATAGATAGATAGATAGATAGATAGATAGATAGATAGATAGATAGATAGATAGATATAGATAGATAGATAGATAGATAGATAGATAGATAGATAGATAGATAGATAGATAGATAGATAGATAGATAGATAGATAGATAGATATGAGATAGATAGATAGATAGATATGTACCTTCTGCGAGATCGCCCCTTTCTCCTGTCAAAAGAAGATAAAAAATACAAGCAGTAAATAAATGGATAAAATGTGACTTCTGTAAGTAAAGACTTCATATTAATCTTAGTATCATATTAATCACAAGTGTCTCTTATTACACTTTATACTCCGTTTCTTACCTTTGGGCCCCTGTGGCCCTTCTTCTCCTTCTTCTCCTATGAAGACACAAATGACATTTCAGTTAAATACAACAGATATCTGTCAGATATATATCCATCTAGTATCCGTTACCTGGTTTCCCGGATATCCCTACTATTCCAGGACTTCCAGCCTCACCACGGTCTCCTAAGAAGAAAGAAAAATAATCCATAAAATGATCCGCTGTGACCACTGGTCGTAATGAGAACATGAAAGTCAAGGGGACTCTTCATGGGGTCAAGATGCTACAGTTTCCTGGTTGGAGTCTCGGCAGCCTGGAAACCCAACAGCCGCCATCCTGCATCTTCAGTATCCTGATATGTCCACATTTGCCCTGACATGTTAACCCTTTACTAAGTCCAAAAGCCGGATATTTATACTTGAGAATGAACCACTTCTTCACCAGATTCTCCCTCTAGCTGGTCTTCATATGAGTGACACCCATATGGACCATACCATATGGACCAGCCCCATCACCAATATTCAATGATTTAGCACAAATGGTTTAGACCAATGTGACCTACTACGCCTGGAGACATTACAATTTTTACAGAAAATGCTGATTTTTATTTATTTTTTTGGTCACAGCCAAGGACCTCCTCCTCTCCGATATCTTTTTTGATACATACCCCTCATTATGATGTGATTTTCCAAAATGAAATACAACTCAAGTGGTAGATAATTTTAGTTCCAAAATTCACTTACCTTTCTCACCATCTGTGCCATTTATTCCTTGACTCCCAGGATCTCCTGTGTTAAATAAAGGACAAAAAAATTCAGACCTAAGACCTCAGGGGTTCATCTCATGGTCAACTTGTCCTAAATGGTAATGAGTGTGAAACTTCTTTGAGAAGACCACAAATTCTCTGTCTAACATCTTAGGTATATCGACCGTTTGAGTGGACCACCCCTCTAGAAGATCACCGGTGGTGGCCATCTCATGGTCTCATAGAGGTTTTCTTGTCTTTGAATACATAAAGATACCAACTTCAAATGTATTTTCCTCATTTCTATCCAACATGAAGAATACCTGCTAATCCAGAACCTCCTGGTTCCCCATCTGGTCCTGGTTTACCGTCAATGCCTGGACATCCTTGAAGAAGGTCCAGACTGTTTTTCCATCTCTCTGCAAGGACTGTTACATCTAGATTTTAAAAAAATATGGGTCAATGGTAATTAATATTATAGATTTATATTAGCTTGAACAACCTACTAAAGAACCGAGTGGTTGTCACAGCTCACCCCTTTTATAATAATCACAGATTAATAGAAAAATCCTAGTGTGAAACGCACTGACCTGAGCATGTGCTGTTAGTACAGTAGACAGCGGTCTGCCAGAGAAGAGAATAAAGTACGATGTGGAGCGTCGTCCTCATGACTGCCGCTGTTCCTGTACAGTCTATTGAATGAGCTTTGTCCTGTTACTTAATATCACACAGTAGAGGCAGGTTGTGATGAGAGGCCGGACATCTAAGTAAAATATTTGCTATACCATAGAGCCCAATGAACCAGTAAGTCACAGAGCCTACGTCCAAAACAAATATTTCCCCATTTCTTTTCATTTTACCCGTCCAGCCATTTATGCTTTCCCACAGGTATCTTATGGGTCAGCATGTACCTATTAGGAAATTCTGAGTAATGTCCCAAGGCTACAAAGAGCACCTCTTCCTCTGGAGGACCCACCATGGCCTTGCAATACACTGCCAGCCCAATGCCTGCTGTGTAATTCATCATTTCGCCTGTGGGAGTGCTGCAGGGAAATTAAAAAGTTGGTATTGGTTTCCTCCATAGATTACAATTAATCACTTAGGGTCACAGCAGTATGACCTTAGGGTCCCTTCGAAGAAAAAATGATTGATTGTCCAAAGAGTACAGGTATGGAGCTTCACTTCTGTAGCGAGCCCCTGAGGAGCCGTGGGAGCCGTGGGAGTGGTAGTGGCCCTGATAAGGTGTTGTGTCACAGTGTACTTCCTTAGGCTGTTATTCCCTGGGGATTAGTGCGGTGGAAAAGTGGTTTGCAGAATCAGGCTAAAAGTAAAAGTATATCAGTCTAGGTTTACTTATTGAAAAATATAACGTGTGGGACAACCAGTAGTATAAGCTACAAAGTGCAGGTTTGGTCAACAGGTGATGAGGTATGGTGACTGGTGAGGTGGCAATTAAATGGCACTAGCAGGCACTTGTGGATATAGGTGTTCATGAGGTGATAATGGCCTGGTGTGAAAGAGATCTAGGTGATGGGTGTCTGATCTGTAGTCCTTCACCTGCATCTCACGGGTCTGTAAAGCTGTGATTTTTCTGATCAGGCACACTGAAACTTTTTGGAAGCAGTGTTCTTGATTCTGATACTCTTCCTGCAGTGAAAGTCTCCCAGAGAACTGGTTATGGTCCCTTGGAGTACAAGCTCTCACATGCTCTTCCTATCTTCTCTCTGTCTGGACTTGAACTTCACCTCCTGTTGAGAAGTAAGACCAGCTCACTCATACCAAGAGAGGAGGAACAGGGTGTTTAGCCTTGTTCCTGCCAACCAATGCCAACCATACTTAATTCGTTGGAACACACGGCAGAAACATGTCATAATACATAACATAATTGCAGATGCCTCCAGGTCTGGGATACTGCACATCTCATGAAGCAAGCCACAAAAGGGGTAGATTTGTGCAAACCCTACCCAAAATAAGGTTTTTTTTTTAGTCAGTGATTTGGGGTATTCCCAGAGGAACAGCTAAATAGCAAAATTTAGATTTTTTTAAATGTTGACATCTATTCATCATAATATGGACCTAGGGGACCTTCTTAGAGGATTTTATGTTTCAACAGTCTCCATACTGTGCAAATATGACTGAAGGAGCGATTATAGAATATGTACAGTAGGTACTGGTTTGATTGCAACCATCAGTGGTGTGTTTGGTGTTACGCCTGGATCCTGCCATCTTGCATAAAGCTGAAGTGTTGCCATCTAGTTCCCATTTTGGAGCGAGATTTGTAATACTGGACCTCATCCAAAAAGTAGAACAATTGTAGTGTTGGAAAAAATGAGGAAGAGGCTTTGGTTCATCAGAAGGGTGAACTTGTCCTACCAGACATATTTACATTTCAGGCATCAATTACCATCAATTACAATTAATACTGCGCACACTCTTAACTGACATATCCACATCTCCCACATCAAAATATCTGTAATTCCATCTCTCGTGAAGAACAGAAGTCATCAATGAACTCATTATATAGAGTTCCTCTAACGTATTGTATGTTTATAGGCTTGGCTGCTGATGAGCTCATGGATCTAGTATCAAGTATACCAAGCGAGATACCATCTCGGAAAGTCAATCAACACTACATTCCTCGTCTTTAAATATAACAAAGGATTTCTTTTTGATAGGGGTAAGGGGCCTGGAACACACATCCTAGTGGTCACTAGTGGTCAATTAGGTTCCCAAAAGTGTGAGCCAACTCTTCAACCTGTGAAGGTGTATGGAAAGGGGTGGCTATGGTTAGAGACAGGTTTAGATGTATCATATCTTACTCTACAGTGAGAACCCAACATGTAATGCCCTTTTAAACTCTTGGACCAGTCCCTCACCTCCTTATTTACAAAATGCAGTTCCTCTGGAGTGGATTCTTCTACAGGTTCTTTCCACCCAATACCAAAAGGTATGGAGCAAGAGGGCTCAGCCTTGTCCCTAAGGGCACTTAGCAGCTGTAGGACCTATAGACATGGCATGCTAGTTGAGTAGCTCACTATCACTTATCCTCCACATGGGTGAAATACAGCAAAGCCGCTACCAAAGACTACTTCTTTAAGAAGACCACCCCAATCTAGACCAGGTTAATGTGTGACGGATCTTTAGTGTCTTTAGATACTATGAAGCCCTCATCTTTGAGAAGACCACCAATCTAGAAGACCATTTTTGCTGCCTTACAAATGGTCATCTCACTGTCCACCACTTATAGTAAGTGAGAATGAAGATAGAGAAGATATTTTTTTAATAATATAATTGTCACGGGGAGCCGGCGGCGTGCTTTCTCCATGCAGTGCCGCGGGACTCCCACTGTTGTTCAGGAGCGAGGACGAGATGTGGGACCTCATCTCCATGACAACAGGGGCGGAGAGGACCCGGCGCATGTTCAGTCTCTGCGCGGCCAGAGTCCTCCCCATCTCCTTGACGACAGGCAGGAGGAGCTTCAGCTATGAAATGTGTGCTATAGGTCACGTGACGCTGGCCACATCACGTGACCTACCTCTGAGTACTGGCAAGTAAGCCAGCACTTTCTGTTTCACTTTTGGAGTTAGGTCATGTGACGCCACCTCGTCACATGACCAACTTGGAGCCCTATTTAAACAGGCAGCCTGCCAGCCCACAGGTTAGC
>ONZH01027024.1:0-40616 GCA_900303285.1 Rhinella marina | reverse complement strand
ACTGTAAGCTGCTGATCCTGCAGCCTCTTTGGGTTTGTTCACACAGAGTCTTTTCTGTGCTTAAAGGGAACCTGTCAGCTCTGAAACACCCTCCAAACTAGAGTAAGCAATGTATAGTGTAAGTGTCGTCGAGTCCGTTTATGTAAGTTTTATTTTCATACTCACTTCCATTCTGATGTTGTGCTCCTACAAACCTGCAGTAAAATGCACTCAGTGGACTCCAGTGCTCACTCACATAATGGAGAGGACTCAAAGAAGAATCCTCTCAATGTATTTTACTGCTGGTTTGTGGGAGCACAGCATCGGAATGGAAGTGAGTATGAAGATAAAACTTACATATTTGGATTCAGCATCACTTACACTATACATCTCTTACTCTAGTTCAGGGGGTGTTTCGGAGATGACAGGTTCCCTTTAAAATAACCTAATGCAGAATTCTTTTCTGATGCCTTTTATATAACACACTTTTTGATGCAGCTTTGCTGTGAATTTTCATTAATGCTCATTTTCAAAGGGAATTCTGGACATAGAACCCGCATGAAGAATGGACAGGGCACTTCTTTTTTTTCATGGTGCAGTTTAAAAAAACCACAAGCAGAAAAAAAGGGTCGTCCCATCCGGGCCATGAAATGAAGGGAGAGCACAGTGCATGTACAGTCATCCTCCATTATGTTATGATAAGTGGCTGATCACTGGCAATTCCACAGCAATGAACTATTATGGGGGATCTGTGGATGACACTGTTATGGGGGATCTGTGGATGACACTGTTATGGGGGATCTGTGGATGATACTGTTATGGGGGATCTGTGGATGACACTGTTATGGGGATCTGTGGCTGGCACAGTTTTATGGGGATCTGTGGATGACACTGTTATGGGGGATCTGTGGATGACACTGTTATGGAGGATCTGTGGATGACACTGTTATGGGGATCTGTGGATGACACTGTTATGGAGGATCTGTGGATGACACTGTTATGGGGATCTGTGGATGACACTATTATGGGGATCTGTGGATGACACTGTTATGGGGGATCTGTGGATGACACACTGTTATGTGGGGATCTGTGGATGACACACTGTTATGGGGCGATCTGTGGATGACACTGTTATGGGGGATCTGTGGAGGACACTGTATGGGGGATCTGTGGAGGACACTGTATGGGGGATCTGTGGATGACACTGTTATGGGGGATATGTGGATGATATACTGTTATGGGGGATCTGTGGATGACACTGTTATGGGGGATCTGTGGATGACACTGTTATGGGGGATCTGTGGATGGCACAGTGTTATGGGGATCTGTAGATGACACTGTTATGGGGGATCTGTGGATGGCACAGTGTTATGGGGATCTGTAGATGACACTGTTATGGGGGATCTGTGGATGATACTGTTATGGGGGATCTGTGGATGACACTGTTATGGGGGATCTGTGGATGACACTGTTATGGGGGATCTGTGGATGACACGGTTATGGGGGATCTGTGGATGACACGGTTATGGGGGATCTGTGGATGACACTTATGGGGGATCTGTGGATGACACTTATGGGGGATCTGTGGATGACACTTATGGGGGATCTGTAGCTAGCACACTGTTATGAAGGATCTGTGGATGACACTGTTATGGGGATCTGTGGATGACACTGTTATGGGGATCTGTGGATGACACTGTTATGGGGATCTGTGGATGACACACTGTTATGGGGGGATCTGTGGATGACACCCTGTTATGGGGGGATCTGTGAATGACACCCTGTTATGGGGGGATCTGTGAATGACACACTGTTATGGGGGGATCTGTGAATGACACACTGTTATGGGGGGATCTGTGGATGACACCCTGTTATGGGAGGATCTGTGGATGACACTGTTATGGGGGATCTGTGGAGGACACTGTATGGGGGATCTGTGGAGGACACTGTTTGGGGGATCTGTGGAGGACACTGTATGGGGGATCTGTGGATGACACTGTTATGGGGGATCTGTGGATGACAGCTATGGGGGATCTGTGGATGACACTGTTATGGGGATCTGAGGATGACACTGTTATGAGGATCTGTGGATGTCACTGTTATGGGGGATCTGTGGATGACACTGTTATGAGGATCTGTGGAGGACACTGTATGGGGGATCTGTGGAGGACACACTGTTATGGGGGATCTGTGGATGACACTGTTATGGGGGGATCTGTGGATGACAGTTATGGGGGATCTGTGGATGACAGTTATGGGGGATCTGTGGATGACAGTTATGGGGGATCTGTGGATGACACTGTTATGGGGGATCTGTGGATGACACACTGTTATGGGAGATCTGTGGATGACACACTGTTATGGAGGATCTGTGAATGACACACTGTTATGGAGGATCTGTGGATGACACTGTTATGAGGATCTGTGGATGTCACTGTTATGGGGATCTGTGGATGACACTGTTATGGAGGATCTGTGGATGTCACTGTTATATGTGACATAGCTTTACAGATTAGCAGCCCTGGTCTGCTCCCCCTAAGTACTGAAAAAAAAGACACTGCTAATTTGTACCTCAGATTCTTAATCTATACTCCACACACACACACCCAATTAACAATTCAGACCACCTAAACAATGTTGTCTTCATTAGTTTAACTAGAGCTCCTTATGGCCCAGACAGCCATGCGGTAATTGAAAGAAGCGCGACCATGTCACAAACACGCCGTATGGCGGTGTCCTAAAAGTGCTGCAGACCTAGGTCATACTGGAGTCACAGGGAGCTCACACACAGCTCACAGAGGGGGTACACACTGGGAGCAGAGGGGACACAGGAGGCACAGGGAGCACACACAACTCACACAGGAAGCGTGCACAGAGGGGGCACTGGGATCTCACAGAGGGGCGCGGGGGGCTGACACAGGGATCACGGGGGGCTGACACAGGGGGCACTGGGATCTCAAAGAGGAGGCACGGGGGGCTGACAGAGGGGGCGCAGGGAGATGACAGAGGGGACGCAGGGAGATGACAGAGGGGGTGCAGGGAGATGACAGAGGGGGCGCAGGGAGATGACAGAGGAGGCGCAGGGAGGTGATAGAGGGGGCGCAGGGGGCTGACAGGGGGCGCAGCGATGACAGAGGGGGTGCAGGGAGGTGACAGAGGGGGCGCAGCGATGACAGAGGGGGCGCAGCGATGACAGAGGGGGCACAGGGAGGTGACAGAGGGGGCGCAGGGAGGTGACAGAGGGGGCGCAGGGAGGTGACAGAGGGGGCGCGGGGAGCTGATAGAGGGCGTGCAGGGGGATGACAGAGCTCACAGAGGGGGTGCAGGGGGCTGACAGAGGGAGTGCAGGGAGATGACAGAGCTGAGAGAGGGGGCTCAGGGGGCTGACAGAGGGCGTGTAGGGAGATGGCAGAGCTCACAGAGGGGGCTCAAGGGAGATCAGTGACCATCAGTACATGAGGTTAGTGCAGGGCTGTTACAATAAGAGTGGTGTGACCCAAGCAGCCCTGCACCCCCCTCTTCCACCTACACTTTCTGGATGGACTTACCTGCTGGAGAGGGAACAGGCAGGGTCCTGGGTGCCCCCTGCAGTTCAGGAGCTGGGGTCTGGGGGTCAGATGCAGTTGAAGGCCCAGTCATCCCAGCATGGTTTAGGCCTTGCAGCCTGGTGCAAAGGATGGGGGTGGAGCTATGTTAGCTCCGCCCACACAGAACGTCCTGATGCCGGACTTTGGCAGCAGGATCTAATGTTGTGGAGGTAAGATAGGGAGAGGGGGAGACTGTACAAGGAGGGGGGGGTTGAAACGCTGCAGCACCTTAGGAAATAAAAGAACTAAATTAAAAAAAAAAAAGACTCCTAACAGCAGGGGGCCCCTCTGGGAAAGGGGGCCCTGGGCAATTGCCCTGTTTGCCCCCCTAACACCGGCCCTGACAGACACTCAAAAAACATTTTTTAGGAGGGTCAACTATAGACACTCAAAAACAATTTTTTAGGAAGGTCAACTTCAGACACTCCAAAACAATTTTTTGGGAGGCTCACCTACAGCCATTTTACTGCAATCTCAGTCTGAACAAGGCATTGGTGGTGTCACCGCCATGCTGTGTCAGGCTAAATTTTTGGGAGGTTCACCTGCTACCCCAGTCTAACTTGGTCACGCTGTTGTCACCGCCATGCTGTGTCAGGGTAAATTTTTATGTGGTTCACCTGCTACCTCAGTCTAACTTGGTCACTCTGTTGTCACCGCCATGCTGTGTCAGGCTAAATTTTTGGGTGGCTCACCTGCTACCTCATCTAACTTGGTCACTTGTTGGTGTCACCGCCATGCTGTGTCAGGCTAAATGTTTGGGTGGCTCACCTGCTACCTCATCTAACTTGGTCACTTGTTGGTGTCACCACCATGCTGTGTCAGGGTAAATTTTTGGGTGGCTCACCTGCTACTTCATCTAACTTGCTCACTTGTTGGTGTCACCGCCATGCTGTGTCAGGCTAAATGTTTGGGTGGCTCACCTGCTACCTCATCTACACTGTGTTCCAAATTATTATGCAAAAAGTGTTTAGGAGTGATAAGGTAAGAATTTTTTTGTTTGTCAGTTAAACTCGTTGATGGTGATGTGTGTCAGGGCTCTTTATATCACTGAAAGCAATTGCAGACACCTGTGCTAATTAGTTTGGCAGGTGTGTCCAATTAAAGGCAAGACTACTTAAGAAGGCTGTCCCACATTATTAAGCAGCCTACATTTTCAGCCAAAATGGGAAAAAAAAGGATGTGTCGGCTGCTGAGAAGCAACAAATTGTGGAGTGTTTAGGTCAAGGCATGACTACAATCAACATTGCCAAGACACTTCATCGTGATCATCGCACAATCAAGAAGTATGTAGCTGATTCACAGCACACACGTGTGCGTGCTGACAAGAGAAAACTGAGGACTATTTCCAACAGGCAATTACGTCAGGTTAACCCCTTCAACCCCGGGCCTGTTTTCACCTTCCTGACCAGGCCATTTTTTGCAAATCTGACATGTGTCACTTTATGTGGTAATAACTTTGGAACGCTTTTACTTATTCAAGCCATTCTGAGATTGTTTTCTCATCACATATTGTGCTTCACGACAGTAGCAAATTTGTGGCAAAATATTTCATTTTTATTTTTTAAAAAATACCAAATTTACCAAAAATTTGGAAAAGTTTGCAAATTTGCAAATTTCTATTTCTCTACTTTCAAAATATATATTAATACCTCCAAAAATAGTTATTATTTTACATTCCCAATATGTCTTCTTTATGTTGGCATCATTTTATAAATGTCATTTTACTTTTTTGGGACGTTAGAAGGCTTAGAAGTTTAGAAGCCATTTTTCTAATTTTCAACAAAATTTCCAAAACCATTTTTTTAAGCACCAATTCAGATATAAAGTGATTTTGAGTGGCTTACATAATGGAAACCACCCATAAATGACCCCATTTTAGAAACTACACCCCTCAAATTATAAAAAAAAACTGCTGTTACAAACTTTGTTAACCCTTGAGGTGTTCCACAAGAATTAATGGAAAATAAAGGTGAAATTTCAAAATTTCACTTTTTTGGTAGATTATTCATGTTAATAATTTTTTTTCTTGCAAAACAGCAAGGGTTAACAGCAAACTAAACCTCAATATACATTACTCTGATTCTACAGTTTACAGAATTACCCCATATGTGGTGGTAAACGTCTCTATGGGTTTGTGGCAGTGATCAGAAGGAAAGGAGCGCCATACGGATTTTGGAGGCAGATTTTGCTAGAATGGCTTTTAGGTACCATTTTGTAATTGAGAGACCTTGACGTACCCCTACAGTGGAAACCCTCAAAAAGTGACCCCATTTTGGAAACTACACCCTTCAAAGAATATATTAAGGGTTAGCGTTTTATGGAATTTGGAAACACTTGGCTGTGAAAATGAAAAGTTTCATTTCTTCCAATAAAATGTTGCTTTAGCCCCAAATTTTTTTATTTTCACAAATGGTAACAGGAGAAAAGCACCCCATAATTTGTTCCCCATTTTCTCCTGAATACGGCAACACCCCATATGTGGTGGTAAACTGCTGTGGGGGCACATGGCAGAACAGAAGGAGAGCGATATGGATTTTGCAGCACAGATTTTGATGGATTGGTTTGCCGGAGCCATTGATTTTTATTTTTTTGAGTTATTGTCTTATGTGGGGGCTCCTTTTTTTGCGGAATGAGGTGACGTTTTCATTGGTACCATTTTGGGGTACATAAGACTTTTTGATCGCCTGCTATTACACTTTTTGTGAGGCAAGGTGAAAAAAAATGGCTGTTATGGCATAGTTTTAAAAAAAATTTTTTTTACAGCATTCACCTGGGGGGCCATCTTATGTAATATTTTTATAGAGCAGGTTGCTACGGACGCGGCGATACCCAATATGTCAAACATTTTTATTTTTGGAAAGTTTTACACATTAGATGCATTTTTGAACAGAATAAAATCTTTTTTTTGTGTTGCTATTTTCTGAGAGCCATATTTTTTTATTTTTTGAGCGATTGTCTTAGGTAGGGTCTACATTTCTGCCGGACGAGATGACGGTTTGATTGGTACCATTTTGGGGTAAATACGCCTTTTTGATCGCCTGCTATTACACTTTTTGTAAGGGAAGGTGACCAAAAAAAGGCTGTTTTGGCACAGTTTTTTTTTTTTTTACTGCGTTCACCTGGCGGGGTGGATCATGTGATATTTTTATAGAGCCGGTCGATACGGACGTGGTGATACCTAATATGTCTATTTTTATTTTTTTCACTATTTTTTACAATTTTTTTTTATATTATTTTGTGAAAAGGACGCTTTCTTTTTGGAACTTGAAACTTTTTTTGTAAAACTTTATTTTTTCACTTTTTTTCACTTTCTTTTTTACACTTTTTTAACTTTTGGGGTCTGATCCCTTTTACAATGCATTACAATACTTCTGTATTGTAATGCATTGGCTGGAATTGTATTACACACAGTAATACACTTCCAGCTTACTGCCTGTGAGATCCAGGGGACTGGATCTCACAGGCTTCCGTAGATAGCAGCCGGATGCCTAAGGAAGGCATCCGGCTGCTATCTAAGCCATCGGGTCCCCGTCACAGCAGCGCGGGGACCCGATGGACACCCCTTCCGACCGCATCACCGATGCGGGCGTACGCAGCAGGGGTTCGGCTACAGGGAACAGCCGCCCCCCCCGCAGCTGATCGGGCGGGCGTAGCTCCTGCACCAGCCCAATCAGCGCGCCGTAGTACTACGGCGCTGGTCGGGAACTTACTTCCCGCAGCGCCGTACATGTACAGCGCTGGTCGGGAAGGGGTTAAAAGAGCAGCTGCAAAAATGCCTTGTCATAGCAGTAGATAAGTTTTTGAAGCTGCTGGTGCCTCCAACGTCCCCTGAACAACAAGATGCAGGGTCCTTCAGAGGTTTGCAGCTGTGCGTAAGCCATCCTGTCGACCTCCTCTATCCACTGCACACAAGCAGAAACGGCTCCAGTGGGCCAAACAATACATGAAGACTGACTTCAAAACTGTTTTGTTCACCGATGAGTGCCGTGCAACGCTCGATGGTCCAGATGGATGGAGTGGAGGATGATTGGTGGATGGACACCCCATGCAAACACGGCTACAGCGCCAACAAGGAGGAGGTGAAGTAATGTTTTGGGCTGGAATCATGGGGAGAGAGATTGTCGGCTCCTATAGGATCCCTGAAGGGGTAAAGATGAACTCCATAATGTATGTGGAGTTTCTCAAACAGCACTTTGAGCAGCAGCAAGATCATTTTCATGCATGATAATGCACCATCTCATGCTGCAAATAACACATCTGCATCTCTGGCTGCTATGGGCATAAAAGGGGACAAACTTATGGTGTGGCCCCCATGCTCCCTTGACCTCAACCCCATTGAGAACCTCTGGAGGATCATCAAAAGGAGTGTCTATGATGGCAGGAGGCAGTTCACATCTAAGCAACAGCTCTGGGAGGGTATTCTATCCTCATGCAAAACAATTGAAGCAGAAACCATCCAAAAACTGACAAATTCAATGGACAAGAGAGTTCAGAAGCTCCATTCGAACAAGGGGTCCTATGTGCAAATGTAACATCACCTAGAATAAAGTTTTGACTTGAAAACTGTTTGATTTCAGTTTGTAATAACCTGCTAATGCTTATAATTAGGGATGAGCGAACTTTTGAAAAGTTCGGTTCGCTTCGGCGAACTTTAGTGAAGTTCGGATTCGTACGAACCGAACCTAAAACGAACCTTGCTATAATGGCTGAATAATTGCTGCTACAATAATGGGAGTCTGATAGGGTATAGTTTTGTTTACTTGCAGTTGCTATTACAATGAAAAAAGTGGAAAAAATCCAAGTGACTTCAACAACGGCGATGCAAAATATACGCATATTTGAGAATCTACACTAATGCGTACGCTAATGCGAACATTCCCGCACAAATAACGAACATACAGTGTAGCGTTGTTAAAGGTACGCTACTTAACTGAATATGTACGCATTAGCGTACGCATACACTGCGTCTGCGAACATTCCTACTCAAGTAACGAACATACAGTCTAGCGTTGTCAAAGGTACGCCACTTAACTGAATATGTACGCATTAGCGTACGCATATACTGCGTCTGCGAACATTCCTACTCAAGTAACGAACATACAGTCTAGCGTTGTCAAAGGTACGCTACTTAACTGAATATGTACGCATTAGCGTACATTCTCAATAAATATGCGTATATTTTGCGTCGCCGTTATTTTAACCAGATTCGTCACGAACTTTCTGAAAATTCGGTTCGATGACGAACCGAACTTTTGGGAAAGTTCGAAACGAATCTGGTTCGTTACGGTTCGGTTCGCTCATCCCTACTTATAATGTCACAAATGACCATTTTTTTGTTCTTAATAAAAATGAAAAGGTTGAAAACTCTGCTGTGCATAATAATTTAGAACATGAATTTTGAGTGCATTTTGAGTGTTTATTTTTTTTTAATATACTGTTATCATAGGCAGTTTTCAAAAACCTTTCAATTATACTCGAATAGTTGATGACTGGAAAATTACAATGACTGCAATTCATATAGGTAATTTTGGAAAATATGACAAAATATTATTTGCATAATAATTTGGAACACAGTGTAACTTGGTCACTTGTTGGTGTCACCGCCATGCTGTGTCAGGCTAAATTTTTGGGTGGTTCACCTGCTACCTCATCTAACTTGGTCACTTGGTGGTGTCACCGCCATGCTGTGTCAGGCTAAATTTTCGGGTGGCTCACCTGCTACCTCATCTAACTTGGTCACTTGTTGGTGTCACCGCCATGCTGTGTCAGGCTAAATTTTTGGGTGGCTCACCTGCTACCTCATTTAACTTAGTCACTCTGTTGTCACCGCCATGCTGTGTCAGGCTAAATTTTTGGGTGGTTCAGCTGCTATCTTAGTCTAACCAAGCCACTCTGGGTTCACCGCCATGCTGTAAACTGCAATCTCAGTCAAACTATGTAATTTAGGGGTTCACCACCAAGGTGTGCTAGACTACAATTTTAGCGGGTTCACTTGCAATCTCAGTCACAGACTGTCATTCAGGGGTGCACCACCATGCTTTTTCAAACCAATTGTTTCTGAGGATCACCTCCAGGCTCTCACCCATGATTTTCTGGAGGCTCGCCACTACACTGTCGCCCAAAATTGTCTTGAGGGTCACCGGAGGCCTCTCCCCCACAACTTCAAGGAGGGTTACTACCCAGGCCTGGCACACAAACATTGTCTTGAGGGGCACTAAAAGGCTCTGCACCCACCCACGTGTGGAGACTAATGGGTAGGTGCAGTGTGCGTCTTAGCCCGTCTGGAATTAGGAAAGCTGGGCACTGTGCTTGGAGGTCTTTGTGTCTGCTGTGGACAGGGTGGGTGTGGGGTGCGTGTTTGCCCATCTGGGATGGGGAGAGCTGGGCACTGTGCTGCGAGAACTTTGTGTACGCTGTGGACTACTAGGTGGGGGTGGGGAGGGAGACGCTTATGCCTGCGTCCTGGGGCGGGGATAGGACAGCAGTGCCAGCATGGGCAGTGGTGTCACCCGCAGGCGGTGATGGACCTTCGTTGCACCTAGTTGGGTGCTTTCCTAACATGTGCCAGCGCATGTGCCTTGCCGATCTTGGTCTGGGTCAGCACAATTGTCTTGAGGGTCACCACCAGGCTATTGCCCAGAATTTGGCGTAATGGTACGATTAGGCAGCCTCAGAGGCATCCATGCATGATGCCCCTGCTGTTTCCGTGGTGTTTCCATCATTTTCTGAGGTTTCCAGGTTTTCACGCAACCTTCCCTGTGCAGAGCTTTGGACCCCTGCAAAAATGCTTGAGTCTCCCATTGACTTCAAGGGATTCGTTATTCGAAACGAGCACCCGAGCATCGGGAAAAATTTGACTCAAATAACGAGCACCCGAGCATTTAAGTGCTCGCTCATCTCTATTTAGGACGTTAGAGGGATTTGAAATTTAGATGCAATTTTTCAAAATTTCAACTAAATTTCCCAAACCATTTTTTTAAGCACCAATTCTGTTATAAGGTGATTTTGAGGGGCTTACCAAATGGAAACGTTCACTTTTTTGGTAGATTTTTTATGTTATCAGTTTTTCTTGCAACACAGCAAGGCTTAACAGCAAAATAAACCTCAATATATATTACTCTGATTTTGCAGTTTACAGAAATACCCCATATTTTTGGCGCCGTTTTCTATTTGAAGAGACCCTGACGTACCCCTACAGTGGAAACCTTCAAAAAGTGACCCCATTTCGGAAACTGCACCCCATAAAAAATATATTAAAGGAGGGTACTGAGCACTTTGAGGCCCTAATTGTTATACGGAATTTGGAAACACTTGGCTGTGAAAATGAAAAGTTTCTTCCAATAAAATGTTACTTTAGCTCCAAATTTTTCAACAGGTGAAAAAGCACCCCATGATTTGTTACCCATTTTCTCCTGAATACGGCAACACCCCATATGTGGTGGTAAACTGCTTTGGGGGAACATGGCAGGATTCAGAACAGAAGGAGCGCCACATGGCTTTTGCAGCGCAGATTTTGATGGATTGGTTCTCGGGTGCCATTGGTTTTTATTTTTTAAGTGATTTGTCATTTTTTGCAGAATGAGATGACGGTTTGATTGGTAGTAAATTTTGGGCTAAACACTCCTTTTTGATCACTTGGTATTACACTTTTTATGAAGCAAGGTGACTAGAAAATGGCTGTTTTGGCATTGTTTTTTTCACGGCGTTCACCTGACGGGGTGGATCATGTGATATTTGTATAGAGCCGGTCGATATGGACCTGGCGATACCTAATATGTATACTTCTCTTTTTCCGTATTTTTTACATTTTTTTTAAATTTCATTTTAGGAAAAGGACACTTTTTTTAACTTGCAACTTTATTTTCTTTTACTTTATTTTTTTTCCCACTCTGGGACTTCAACTTTTGGGGGTCTGATCCCCTTTACAATGCATTATAATACATCTATAGTGCAATGCATTGGCTGTAAGTGTATTACTCAATGTAATACACTTACAGCCTGTTTCCTGTGAGATCCAGGTATCACGCTGTCCTCCAAGCTATCGGGTCCCCGTCACAGCAGCGCAGGGACCCGGATGGACATCAGGACCCGTCAGGATACCGCATGTGCTGCGGTCAGTACTGACCGCGCCAGTGCGAGTGCTAATACACCGGCATTGATGTTTTCACCAATACCAGCGCATACAGTAGTGACTGGCAGACCCCTGCAGCTGATCGGATGCAGCTCCTGCCCCCGCTCAATCAGCACGCCATACCTGTACAGAGCTGGGATTTCAGACCCAGTTCCCAGTGCCGTACATATACGGTGCTAGCAGGGCCGGCCTTAGGGTAGATGGCGCCCTGTGCGAAACTTTCTCTCGGCGCCCCCCCCCCCTGAGTGACAGTACTAACGTCATACAGTATAGAGCTATAAATACAGTGCAGAGATATATAAAGTGATATAGGTAGGTAGAGTAAGACAGTATATATATATATATCTACACTGTATTTATAGCTCTCTATACTGTCCTATATCACACTATATATCTCTGCACTGTATTTATAGCTTTCTATATTGAAATGTAACCTAATATAGCGCACATACCTCTTACATCCAGTGACGTCTCCTCTCATGTAGATCTTCTCTTTCCTCAGCTTCTCCTTTCAGACCAGACGCCATTTTTCAGCCATTTCTCATCTCTGCAGTTTGACAAAAAAAAAATCTTAGTTTACACAGTGTCCTAAAATAACTGCGCCCAGCAAATAGTGTCCTGTAATAGTGTAAACATAACGCTCCCCAGAAATAACTGCGCTGATACTGTGCCAGGGTGCCCCCACAGTAATAGTGCCCCCAAAGTCCCAACTAATAATTCTCTGCCAGAGTGCACTTGTTAGTAATAGTGCCCCCAACAGTACTAATGTCCCCACTGTGCCCCAGAAGTAATAATGCTTCCAATGTGCCAGTAAGAAGTGCCCCCCCAATAATGTGCCAGAAGTTCCCCCCATTGATTCCCCCCAAAATCATGTGCCAGTAAAAAGTGTCCCACCCCCATAGATGCCCCCCAAATTATGTGCCAGTAAGAAATGCCCCAGTGCCCCATGTGCCAGTAAGAAATGCCCCAGTGCCCCCATGTGCCAGTAAAAATGCCCCAGTGCCAGTAAAAATGCCCCCAGTGCCCCCCATGTGCCAGTAACAATGCCCCCAGTGCCCGCATGTGCCAGTAACAATACCCACAATACTCCCATGTGCCAGTAAAATGCCACTATGTGCCAGTAAAAATGCCCCCAGTGCCCCCTTGTGCCAGTAAAAATGCCCCCAGTGCCAGTACAATGCTCCCATTTGCCAATAAAAATGCCCCCAGTGCCCCCTTGTGCCAGTAAAAATGCCCCCAGTGCCAGTAAAATGCCCCCAGTGCCCCCTTGTGCCAGTTAAAATTCCCCCAGTGCCAGTAAAATGCCCCCAGTGCCCCCATGTGCCAGTAAAAATGCCCCAGTGCCAGTAAAATGCTCCCATGTGCCAATAAAAATGCCCCCAGTGCCCCCTTTTACCAGTAAAAATGCCCCCATGTGCCAGTAAGAAATGCCCCCAGTGCCCCCTTGTGCCAGTTAAAATCCCCCAGTGCCAGTAAAAATGCCCCCAGTGCCCGCATGTGCCAGTAACAATGCCCACAATACCCCCATGTGCCAGTAAAATGCCACTATGTGCCAGTAAAAATGCCCCCAGTGCCCCCTTGTGCCAGTAAAAATGCCCCCAGTGCCAGTACAATGCTCCCATGTGCCAATAAAAATGCCCCCAGTGCCCCCTTGTGCCAGTAAAAATGCCCCCAGTGCCAGTAAAATGCCCCCAGTGCCCCCTTGTGCCAGTTAAAATTCCCCCAGTGCCAGTAAAATGCCCCCAGTGCCCCCATGTGCCAGTAAAAATGCCCCAGTGCCAGTAAAATGCTCCCATGTGCCAATAAAAATGCCCCCCTTGTGCCAGTAAAATGCCCCCAGTGCCAGTAAAATGCCCCCAGTGCCCCCATGTGCCAGTAAAATGCCACTATGTGCCAGTAAAAATGCCCCCAGTGCCCCCTTGTGCCAGTAAAAATGCCCCCAGTGCCCCCTTGTGCCAGTAAAAATGCCCCCAGTGCCCCCCTTGTGCCAGTAAAAATGCCCCCAGTGCCCCCCATGTGCCAGTAAAATGCCCCCATGTGCCAATAAAAATGCCCCCATAAAAAAAAATAAACACTTACTTACCTCCATGGAGCCGGCAGCAATGCGATGCAGGCCTCTTCCGGCCTGTGTCCCGCGCTGTACGGCTCAGGCGGCGCGATGACGTCATCGCGCCGCCTGAGCTGGCCTCTGATCGGCTGCAGGCCTAGGGCCTGCAGCCTATCAGAGGAACGGGCAGGGGAGACGCCTCTCCCTCCCCTGCCCCGCATCTCCAAAGGCAGACTATGGAGATGAGCGCTTCCACAAGGGAAGCGCTCATCTCCCTCTGCCCCACCGCCGCCCCCAACTGTGCGGCACTTGCAGGGCACGGCCGGGCCATTAAGGGGGCGCTCTGGCAGGGCGCCCCCTTAAGTGGCCAGGAGTGAAGCGCCCTGTGCAACCGCACGGGTCGCACACCCCAAAGGCCGGCCCTGGGTGCTAGTATCCTACAGGTTAATAATCAAGATGAGCGAATCCACTTGCGAAGTCGATAAAACTTCGTTCCAATACTGTACGGAGCAGGAGCTCCATACAGTATTAGAATGTATTGGCTCCGATGAGCCGAGTTTGGGAAATGGAAGCAATAACTTAGGCTCATTGGAGCCAATACATTCTAATACTGCATACCTCCCAACTTTTGAAAATTGCAAAGAGGGACAATGTGTGCGGCGCGCATCACGGCAGTTTTTTAATACTAGGCCACGCCTCTAACTCCGCCCAAATCATAATTACTGGAGCCCCTGCGGCCTTTTTTTTTCTTGCGCTTCAATGTCCATATAAATATTAACACATAAATCATCAGATTATAGATATTTTAAGGTCCAAATTGCACCAAATAATGGAGTTATTGTCTAATATACAGGTAGAAACCAAACAGATAGATTAGTAATGAGCAATTTAGTAAATTTATTAATGTACATTCATGCATTAATTCTCCAGGTCAAAAAGAGGGACATTTAAGGAGTAAAGAGGGACAGGGGGACTTGGGTCAAAAAGAGGGACTGTCCCTCCCAAAGAGGGACACTTGGGAGGTATGATACTGTACAGAGCAGGAGTATTGGAATGAAGTTTTATGCGAATCGACTACTGTGCTGAGCCTGCTTTATACCCAACCACAATGATGGGGATCAGCAATGGCACTGAAACAGAAATCATGGCATCTATGAGGTTAGGCAGAGGAATGTGGCTTCCTCTGCATTCCAATAGGAGCCCCTGTAGTGAAATTGTGGGGCTTTGACGGGTTCTCATACATAGAGGATTTCACCCAAACCTTGTCTCCCCTGTTGGGAGCTCACCACATGCCATTCTCTGCGGGTTCAGCCAACAAAAGACTAATGTATTGCCAGCTTTAGTTATATTTGAATGCATTTTCAGCCAGCTATACTAATAGCAGAAAAGGCAGCAAAAAATGTGGTAAAGCATCTTATTAACATTCAGTAATGATTTACTTTTACCAAAGCCATTCTAAGACGTATTATAGCTACTTCAATGGAAAATTGCCATACCACAGGTTAGGGTTGGGCGATATAAAAAATGTTCCCACGATAACGATATTAAGAAATGTATCACGATAACGATATATATTGCGATAAATGCCCATTTAGTAGAAAAAACACTTGGGCCCAGAAAGAGACATTATACCCTATGGGGCGGTGGGTCACTAGGAGACATTATACCGTATGGGGACAACAAGGGAACATTATACTGTATGGGGGCAGCCACTAGGAGACGTTATACTGTATGGGGGCAGCTACAAGGAGACATTACACTGTATGAGGGCAGCCACAAGGAGACGTTATACTGTATGGGGGCAGCTACAAGGAGACATTATACTGTATGGGGGCAGCCACAAGGAGACATTATACTGTATGGGGGCAGCCACAAGGAGACGTTATACTGTATGGGGGCCACAAGGAAACGTTATACTGTAAGGGGGCAGCCACAAGGAGACATTATACTGTATGGGGCAGCTACAAGGAGACGTTATAATATATGGGGGCAGCCACAAGGAGATGTTATACTGTATGGGGGCAGCCACAAGAAGACATTATACTGTATGGGGGCAGATACAAGGAGACGTTATACTGTATGGGGGCAGCCACAAGGAGACATTATACTGTATGGGGACAGCCACAAGGAGACGTTATACTGTATGGGGGCAGATACAAGGAGACGTTATACTGTGTGGGGGAAGCCACAAGGAGACGTTATACTGCATGGGGGCCACAAGGAGACGTTATACTGTATTTGGGCCACAAGGAGACGTTATAATGTATTGGGGCCACAAGAAGACGTTATACTGTATGGGGGCAGCCATAAGGAGACGTTATACTGTATGGGGACAATATACTGTATGGGGACCACCCAGTGACATTATACTGTATGGGGGAGCTACAAGGAGACGTTATACTGTATGGGGACAACAAGGGGACATTATACTGTATGGGGACAACAAGGGGACATTATACTGTATGGGGGCTATACATTTTCACCACCACCACCCCCCTTTCTCCAATATAGTATAATGTCTCCATGTTGACCACATACATTATAATGTCCCCTACCTCCTGCATCCACATCTATGTGCACTATACTGAGTACACTGTATAGGGGAGGGGGGATGGTCAAGGGCACACTATATACAGAGAGAGTTGGTCGGGTGTATAAGTACAAGAAGTATAATCCACTGGAGTGTCACTTTTGTAAGTAGCTGCTATTGACCAATGCTAGAGACAGCACTGCCATGTGCAGCGGCCTGTGAAAAAATGATGAGCCTGGCAACAAATGTTAATAGGAGATAGTATTACCATAAATTTATTCCTCAGAACCCTGATACTGGCATTTACAGTCTGTGTCTCCCCCCCGACAATGGTACAGGCCAGGCCAGGGCAAGGCCGCCGTCTTTTCACCTCTCTCATTGGCTGCTCTATGCCAGCCTGGCTTGCCTATGTCAGAAGAGTCTGTGCCTTCAGGGCGGCCATTAATTGGCTGATCATTCAAAGTTCTCTGGTCGGTGGGCGGGAACTGATAGGTAATGTCCGCAGCGGCCTTAAAAAGATGTTTTAGAAGTGGTCAGCACAAGTGTGACCACCCCTATGACGTCACTCAAATACCGCGGTAATTAAGAAACTGTGATATCGCCATATTGCCGTTTCTTATTACCACGGTATATCGTTATCACCGGTATATCGCCCAACCCTACCATAGGTGAAAACTCTGCAAAGCTCAATAATGTCACATGCAATTATTAAGTTCTGTGGTTTTGGCATCCCAAATTTACATCTCAGGATGTGCCCGTCTGACATCTGAGATGCTGCTTATCAAGAAGACAGCACCTAAGGCTTTAAGATGTCTGCTACTCTCCCCTAATACCTCATTGGATTTAGAAGGTTTACCAAATTTATCACATGAAAGAGATTTCTCATTGAGAACTACCGAATACTTTTGATCTGATCTGGCTTCCTTGGAAGCGAGCTAGACAATTTCATTAGAACCAGATGAGACTGATTGTAAATTGTCTCATGTTTTGTGATGTGCAACACCAAAGTTGTAGTTTTATTTTATTCTAACGTCTATCTTTCCTTTCATTGTTTTATTATTGCTATGATTCTTTGATTGTATTTTTGTATAACAAAATCCAATGAAACAATATTTTAAAAACATGTAACAGTAACTATGGCAAGTGAGCCCTCTGGATCCTCAAAAAATGCCTGCTATGCTTACAAAAGCACAGAGCAGAGCTTCTGTAGTTTACAGTATACTTGCCATACTGTACAGTAGCTAGAGTCCTTGCCATCTTCTGTATGAAAATGCAGGGGTGACACCTACTACTGGTGTGTCTATAAGGCAGGCAAATGCATGCAAATTCTTGACACAAACGTTTACAGCACATAATACAGTATACATTTGTTCATTCCATAAGAGGGCTCACCCTTGAACCATAATACATAACACATAGCTTATTGGCTCCCCATACAAAAAGGCTCATGTGCATGGTGGTTTCAGTCTATTAAATTCGCAGTACGCATAACGGTTCTTCACAGTCTTTAAACTATAGATAGTCCATATGTACAATATCAATAGTACTAGTCCCAATCGAGACCTCCCTGATGTAATGGCTTTTAGGCCTCAATGCATTAGCTCAGATTTCTTCTCTACTTCTCTACAGATTTCTTCTCACACTTGTGTTGCTTCCAGCTCTGCTCCAGTGTTCCTAGCAGTTTATGAATGGAGCAGGATATGGGTTCCCTTTTGGCTTAGCAGCACTAAACCTACTGCTTTTACTTTGTAAGGGCCCAAGCTTTTTACCTGTCACTGTAGCAGGAAGGGAGACTCTCTCCTCTCACACTTGTAGTTGCTGGTTATTGCTCAATGTCATTACACCTATGTCATCTAAAACTATCTCATCTGCAGGTCTCATCTTCTACAGGGCCATTTCATGTTGCTGCAGCCATCTTAGTTAACCAACTCTGACAAAGCTCATAAAGGAAGTTCGGTGTGGATCTGGTTCTACCTCTAGCTCATTCTAGTCTAGTTAGTGTGTAGTCTAGAAGAGCAAGAGAGTGGAAGTTCCACATGCTCCACTCCTCACAGGACTGGACTAAAGTGCCAGAGAATTACCTTCTCTGAGGATAATCTACAGGGTGGGCCATTTATATGGATACTCCTAAATAAAATGGGAATGGTTGGTGATATTAACTTCCTGTTTGTGGCACATTAGTATATGGGAGGGGTGAAACTTTTCAAGATGGGTGGTGACCATGGCGGCCATTTTGAAGTTGGCCATTTTGGATCCAACTTTAACTTTTTCAATGAGAAGAGGGTCATGTGACACATCAAACTTATTGAGAATTTCCCAAGAAACACAATTCATGAGTTATTTACAAGTTTCTGACCACTTATAAAATGTGTTCAAAGTGCTGCCCATTGTGTTGGATTGTCAATGCAACCCTCTTCTCCCACTCTTCACACACTGATAGCAACACCGAGGAAGAAATGCTAGCACAGGCTTCCAGTATCCATAGTGGTCATTGTGGGCCAGTTGAATGGCCCCCAAGGTCTCCCGATCTGACCCCCTTAGACTTTTATCTTTGGAGTCATCTGAAGGCAATTGTCTATGCTGTGAAGATATGAGATGTGCAGCACCTGAAACTACGGATACTAGAAGCCTGTGCTAACATTTCTTCTGCGGTGTTGCTATCAGTGTGTGAAGAGTTGGAGAAGAGGGTTGTATTGACAATCTAACACAATGGGCAGCATTTTGAACACATTTTATAAGTGGTCAGAAACTTGTAAATAACTCATGAAAGAATAAAGTTAAGTTAAAACCAAGCACACCATTGTTTTTCTTGTGAAATTCTCAATAAGTTTGATGTATCACATGACCCTCTTACCATTAAAAAAACTAAAGTTGGATCCAAAATTGCCAACTTCAAAATGGCCGCCATGGTCACCACCATCTTGAAAAGTTTCACCCCTCCCATATACTAATGTGCCACAAACAGGAAGTTAATATCACCAACTATTCCCATTTTATTTAGGTGTATCCATATAAATGGCCCACCCTGTACAGAACTCACAGATCTCACAATTTCTACAATAGACCAGAAAAAAATAAAATAAAGAACCAAGAAGGTCCAGGATCTGCATGGCTGAACAGTGGAATCACCTAGTAAGGTATTTGGTGATGAATGCTACCGACTTTACTGCTTTGAGACAGACATTGTTGAGACACCCTTCTCACTTGGACATGACCTGGTCAGTCGTATCTTAAGCCCTGTATCCCTCAATTATAGCCACCATTGCAAGAGTAATATTGGCAGCCATAGATTATGTAGGAAGATATTTTGAAAAGATAGAAAGAAAAGGAGAACTACAATACCCATCCTTACTCAAATCCCTACATTGCTATCTGGGAACATTTGCCCTGTGAATTTTGTTTTGGTACCATTGGATGTACTACAACTCCCATTCTGCACTTTAGTAAAGAGACGTTAACTTTCTACAACTGGCCTGGTTACTGACTCCTACACCATACGCTGGCCATTGCACTCTACGCCTCTTTCCTTGCACCTACACCAAACCACAACTGCAAGGGCAGCCCAACTACCATCAGGCAGAAGCCTAACTTAGTGTGTAGCCTTCTAACACTGCCCTGGCCATAGGGAGTGTTGGAATGAGGATTGCCACTGTTATTGATTGTTACAACCAGAGCCACTAGCACTCCTATCCTCCACTTCACTCCTCTGGGGCTTGCATCACATAGCAGTCAAAATTCCACTGCAGAAAATCCACCCCACCTGGGCAACTCTCTCAATGTATATGGGAATGTTTTGTACAACCATGAATTTTCCCATTTCTAATGTCTGCAATATTCTATTGAATATAAACAGGAGTTATCTTCAGGTAACAATCCCTTTATAAAGCTTCATAACCACAGCTTATATTGATTTATATACTTATGAAATCTGATGAAAAATCATTTCAAATAAAGGCAGAACATTAATGCCAAGTACGTGATTTCTAATGTCCTTGTACCTGCTACAATGAAAAGAGACATGATTATAATGTACATTAAATTGAAGCAACTTTATCTCACCAATGTATTGAGGAGCATTTCATATACCATAGATGTCATTGTTATAGATACTAACTGTATTAGACGTGCTGGAGAGGCTGACGCATTTCAGCAGTGAACAAAGCCAGCATGTGCTCAGATATGTAGGTAAAATATGACATTCTTCCAGTTCTTACAAAGCATTCTCTGAACAGAACATATATAGATTAAATATTAATCTATCCTGGCACTTTGTTATGACTACCTGCATGAACTACTTCACCATTATTGATCTAAAATATTTAGAGTAAAAGTTTAACGCCAGTGTCAGTGTTTGTTTTCACAGTAGTTCTGGCATTCTATTCGCCAGTCTGCTCTCAGAATCCTCCTTTCACTTTAAAGGAAGTTACTAGAACAGTTTCTAGAATAGTTGTAGTTTCACAGCATATGGTGTGCTGAAGGGAGCTGACTACTGGACTAGAAAAAGTACCCAGCGCTGCCCTAGTGTAAAGTGTTAGTTTGTCTGTTTATTTTTTCATTGGATTCAGTGGCATAACTAGAAAAGACTGGGCCCCATAGCAAATTTTTACATGGGCCTCACCCCCAAGAAACTCCCTCTCCAGTGTCTAGTCAAGACCGCCTATGCTTGCCATTCATCCCCCCACCCACTCAGTAATTATGTCCTTTTAGAGCCCCCACACAGTAGAATTGTCCTTAGTGGCCACAAAATAATGATACACCCACAGTGCCCCCACACAGTACCCCACACCCTTAGTGCCATTTTCACAGTAGTGTTGTGCCACCTTGGTACCCACAACCAGTAGTTATGCTACCTTAGTGCCCCCACACAGTAGTATGCCCCTTTAGTGCCCCTACAAAGTAGCATTTCCTCTTTGTGCTCCACAGAATAGTAGTTACCCTTGACAGTAGCACCCTTCACAGTGGCCCCTTTAGTGTCCCCTTCACAGTAGTTTTGTCCCCTTAGAGCCCACACAGTAGTGCCCCCATAGTGTCTGCAGAAAGTACTTAAGCCACCTTAGTGTCCCACATGATTGTGATACTCTTTAGCAACACCACACAGTAGTGATGCTCTCTTAGTGCCTCTTTCACAGTAGCATGCCCTATTAGTGGCCCTTTCACAACAGTTTTGCAAGGCTGGTCCAACTAGCTGCCAAGTGAGGGGCAGAGCTATTTTGAGGAGTTATTTGCATCAGCAGAGAGATCAGACTCTGCTGCAAGGTGAGAGAAAACATGTTCAGACACCACCACTGCAGTTCAGGACAGTCATAGCTAGAAGCCTGCATCATAGAGTGGACACCTATAGCCACAGGTGCCAGATTATAGCCATAGGGAGGGGAGTCAGGAGAAAGAAATTTTTATCTAGCAAATTTCAGTCATCTTCTTCCACATTGCCAACCACTAGTGATGAGTGAAGTCTGCAAAAATTTGATCTGGCTACTTCGTCGAACTTCGTAACGAATTACATTCCATTGTACAGAGGAGACGCAATGCCGGGAAGTGGTGAGCATGCCGCCCCTGTCATTTAACTAGAAGGGGCAGTGAAGGCAGAGAGGATGCAGCTGAAACTGAAAAGCTTCTCTAAGATTGCAAGGAGGCGGTGCAGGAGGACTGCTGTGACCCCTGGCTCCAAGGCAAAGCACAATGTCAGACTCTGATATGACCTCAACATTATCTTGCTGTGACAGAGGTCCAGTCCACAATCTCATCCTCTTTGCCCTCAATTATAAATTTGCACCTTTTGAAAACGATGGAGAACTGGGCCTACTTCTACTGCTATTACTACTAATGACTTGATGCCTGGTGCTGCTACTGCTGTTGCTACCCACCTTCTGACTCTACTATAACGAGGCCTGGGTCTTTTGTTTTGTACTCTTCTGTTTTCCAAACATTTTGTTAAGTGAAAGGTCAAGGGTTTCCTCACCTCAGCATTTAACTTTACAGCATTCATGAGGAGCGTTATACAGTTGAATAGCAAGAAGTGAGAGCTTTGACAATGGAAGCGCTCATTGTCCATCGCCATGCCGCTGCTGTCCACTTCTCCCTAGGTGGCACCACCTGAAGAAATCGCCTCACCTTGCCTCATTGGCGGTTGGCCCCTGTTCTAGTTTATCCCAAAGGTGTTCGGTAGGGGTAGGGGTCAGGGTTCTGTGCAGGTCAAGTCCTTCCACACCAAACTCACCCAACTATGCCTTTATGGACCATGCTTTGTGCACTGGAACACAGTTATGATGGAACAGAAAGAGGCCTTCCCCAAACTGTTCCCACAAAGTTAGAAGCATAAAATTGTCAAATAGTGTTAGTATGCTGAAGCAGTTGCATTTCTCTTCACTGGAACAGAGAGTCCTAGGCCAACCCCCTGTAAAACAACCCAATAGCATTATCCCTCCTCCACCAAATTTTACAGCTTGTACAAAAAATGGACAGGAAGGTAAAAATCTCCTGGCATTCACCAAATCCAGACATGTCTATCAGACTGCCAGGTAAATAAGCATGATTCGTCACTCCATAGAACATGTTTTTACTGCTTCAAAGTACAGTGGTGGTGATGTAAGGCTTGCATGCAACTGGAGGACCTGTGCACAGTTTTTGTGCTAATTAGTGATGAGTACATTTCAGGATAAATTTGATTCGCTGCAAACTGGAATTTTCTCGTGCTTTGCAGTAGTGAATTGATTTAACCTGAAATAGTGTAAAAATAAAATAAAAATATTTGCCTCATCCATTTGCTCGCAACGGGCCAGCCACTACCATCTTACTTGAAGATCTAGGACGAAACCCTTTGCTTGGTGACGTATGAAGTCACCACCACAGCCGTCGTGATGATGTCATCTCAGGACGCATGAGATTTCATGCCACTGTCATGGGCAAATGGATCAGGTAAGTTTATTATTTTTATTTTACACTCTGTTCTTAATATCAGATGCCGTGATCATGTATGAACTTGGCATCTGAGGGGCTCAATGACGGGGAGTGGCACAATCACAGCTCCCTGTCATTGCACCGACTACTTACAAAGAAATGCGGTTCGTGATGAAGTAATTTGTCACAAAGCAGATTTTTTTGTAAAATGTGGCGAAAAGCCGAAATCGAATTTTTAAATACTCCCTACTCTCATTTCTAGCGCTAATGATAATGCCTGAGGAAGTTTGGAACGTTGCAGTTATTGAGTTAGCACAGCAATGGTGACTTTTATGCCTTGTGCCCCTCAGCACTGTCACCCTCCACCCCTCTAGCTTTACACAATCCGTCAGTTTGTGGCCGAGTTGCTATGGTTCCTAATCACTATCACCTTGCAATAACACCACTTACAGTAGATCATGAAATACAGTATCTACAGTACCAGTCAAATGTTTGGACAAAACTTTTCATTCCACTGCTTTTAGTTTTTTTATTATTTATTTTTATTTTCTACATTTTAGATTCATATTGACATAAAATAATGAATGAACACATGTGGAAGTAGTAGTGTCATGAAAAACAAAATGTAAACCAGATGGCATGTAACAGTAGAATGCTATGGTAGACATGTGGGTTAAGGGTGCCGTGAATTTTGAATAAATTACAAACTTTATCACTTGCAAAGCAAGATCCCACTTCCTTCTCTATGCTTCAGTGCTCCAGGTCCTATTGTATTGTTTATACCCACTACCATAAACGCTCCTCCAGGCGGGCATGGACATTGCTTTACTCACCCTTCTGCTGCCGCTCTAGTGGTCCGAACCAACTGGCCATCCTTTGCCCTCCAGCAGTGGGCCAGGCTGCCGGAGTTTCATGTGTTATCCTCTTCTGCAGGCTGTGGCCTGTGATTGCAGGCTAGGCTTCTCCAGTCTGCCAGTAGGGTGTACGCGCACTCCCTGGCTTTTAAACGGCCAGCTTGTGCACCCTGATCTTTAAATGGCAGCCCTAGGGTGCTTAAAGCACCTTCTCATATGTGATGCTGCCTGAGCAATAGGTGTATCTAGTTTGCTAGTTCCTTTGAAGGTGCACTGTTCTGTTTGCCTATGTACTGACTTTTCCTTGATACCTTACCCTGATTCTCTGCTGCCTGACCCAACATGTGCCTGACTGCCATGAACAGGTTCACAAATACTCTACCTGCCCTGACTTTGACATGTCCCTGACTACAGTTTTGACTGATCCTGGGTGCTCTGCACCAGTGTTTCTGTCCCCTGTGGGTCAGCTGTCAACCACACAGGGACTACTCCAGGAGGTAGTTATGATTCCTGTTTAGGGACTAATGGTGATAGTCAGGGTATTGCCAAGATAACATCATCATGATTAACCCAAAATCAACCCCGTTGGTTAGTTCCACGCCCACTGCCTTAACACCTATGTTTTCATGCATAGTTCAGTCCCTTGGCTTGGTCCTCCATGTGAAGGGTATGGATTTTGTATCACAATTCCTCCCTGAAGATCACTTTTGGCTAGACTTCTCCGAATGTTAGATGGGTGAGTCCCACTATCAATTTTTGGGTTCTGATGAGGAATAGGATTCAGAGGTGGTGGAAAGCGACGATGATGATTATGTTAAGAGCTAGAAAGGAAAATTCTTGCCAATACTCCGGACAATAATTAAGGCCAGGGTACTACATGTCATTCACAACCAACTGTTAAGTTCTCACAAGTGAAGGTGGATCCTTTAAGATGCTACTTACTGCAGGTAGGATTAGCTAAACTGAATGCTTGAACTATGGTCTGGAGACTGAGATGGGCAGCCAGAATTTGGGAACACGGGAAACCCATCTGAATCATCAGGAAGCATTCCAAACACATCATCACTGCATGTCTGGTTGTCACACATAAAAGAAGGTTAACAAAATTACAAACCACATTCATTGTACACCGTGGAATTTCACCAGAAAGATGACTATAAAATTATACAAAAACATATGGCAGTACACCATTACACATGCTAGTCTAAATTTTCTTGCAGTATGTTTGGAGAGTAGCTTCCTCCTTTAGATTAAACACTCCTCGCCCATCTGCCCAGGGCTTCTGAGCACAGTATAAATATATCTGGTTCTTCCACCACCCTGAACGTTGTAGGCTTAGGTTAGGCCCAGGAGAGGCAGTTCTGTTAGTGTTAGGTACCCATCTGCAGAAGCCACCTTGATGCCGGTAGATGGGCCCAACACGCGTTTGATCAAAAATGTGCACAAAGAGCTTCCATTTTTTATGTATAGTAGTTATTGTACCACATTATTCCAGAATCCCTAATCCTTAGTTCTAGCTTTTGCATGTGTAATGGTGTACTGCTATACGTTTTTGTTTGCTGTCTGCATGCTAGCTTTATGGATGTGTAACTGTGACTATGGATGTGCTAGTCTAAATTTTCTTGCTGCATTACAAAATTATACAGGGAGAACGCAATTAAAACATAACTTTTACTTATAAACTTATAAACTACTGATGACTGAGAGGGTGTTAACAAACACACCCTTACAACATAGGATATACGTAAAGCATTTAAAGTAGGTATCTGAACTAGTCCTGATAGGCCTGTGGCTAGGCCTTTCACCCTGACAAGGGCGACCCCATCTGGAACCCGACCATATTGTAATTCCACACACCAAAGTCCCTAGCCTATTATCCCTACATGCCAATGTTTTGTCTATGAGTATCATCATCGGGGAACACGCACAGCCAAGAGAAGGGGCAAGGCTAAAATGCCATACTGAGATAATGATGAGAGGATGGAGCTCAGTGCAGCCTAATACAGAGGGGTGCAGCAGTCTGCATAGAGCAGCAAATGCTCACCTTTTACATACTTGTTTTAAACTGGCAAGGTACTCGCTTGTTCATGGCATCCTGGCCAGAGGAGGGGAGTGCTGCAGTTGTTGTCAGGGAACCAGGACAATGTTCCCAGTGCTTAGAGTGCTGATGATTACATGCTAAAAGGTAACTCGTTCCAATTATTCTAATAAAAGTGTCATCCATGTATTCACCAGGAGAAATTAGTAACATGAAGAGATCACTGCATGACTACTGCCACGTGTGGGAGTAGAGCAAAGCTGGGCAGAGAGGTGGAAGGAAGGCAGTGTGCGATCCAGGACAGGTGACCAACACTAACTGACATTAGGGATATGACACTCAGGATCTTGGAGGAAAGAAACCCCAAGATGTGAAAATTGATCCATCAAGTCAGCCAATATTATGAAGGTAGCAAACTTTTAGCTGCCTCAATACACTGAGCCAAGTGGTCTTGATAACATACTGTAGCAAGACTACCATCAATGATGGCTATACCTTTAGGGTCAGGTTACTGGATCAGTCAGATAAGAAATAGATGTGGCACAGTGTGAAGATCCTGGCACCAGCAATATCTTCACACTGTGTCAGTGAATACATCTGAGTGGGCATAGGGAGTTGTATTATTGATTCAGTGATGAACCTTTTTATTTTAAAAAGGAAACAAATCTGAATTTTTGGAAACCATACAGTGTACGGAGGGAATTCAGAAGGTCACATACGCTGTGTAGTTTCCAGCATCGGCCTACTGTACCTCAGCTTCCATTTACTTAAATGAGAGATGAGCTGCAGTACACAGTGTACACAGTTGTCTGCTTCCAGCTCTGAACATTGTATACTTCCTGGCATAGTGGCTGACTGAAACAGCAGATCGATGGGTGCTAGGTGTTGGTATTGACAGCCTAACCCGTAGCCCAGACAGCTCCTTTAAATTTTCTTACAAAATATAATCTCTATTACTTATATCTTAATTAGTGATGAGCAAAGGTATGAAAAATTTGACTCTGCTGCTTTGCCAAATTTCACAAAGAAATTTGATTCATGACTAATTACTTAGTCACAAAGTGCATACAAAGTTCCTTTGTATGTAGCAAGGGCAATGATCGGGAATGGAAATCACGACAATCCCCCCCCTTCCCCATTGAACCCCTCAGATGCCGCGTTCATCATTAATCTCGACATCTGATGCTACAATTGTAGGCTTTCAAGGGTTAGTCAAAAATTAGTTAGGGTTAGTTAGGTAAAAAATACATACCTTATCCATTTGTTCGCAGAGAGGCCGTCGCGACCATCTTGATTGAAGACACAACGCAAAATCTCTCATGGTGACATAATGACGTCACATTACCCCGGGTGAAATTTTGCCCAGTATCTCTGATCGAGATGGCTGCTATGGTCTCTCTGCGAGCAAATGGATGAGGTAAATTTTTCTTTTGTTGCCACTTCAGTAAAAATAGATTTGTTACTGGGAAACGTGAGGAAATTCGGCTTCACAGCAAATCAAATTTTTCCTAAAATTCAGATCGAAGTTAATCTGGCTTCGATTCGCTGAACACTATTCTTAATCTTAAAATGTTTATGTCTACATGTAAGATTCCCAGGAAAAAGAAAATTCCTGTTCTCGTTTTGAGAATACACAAGATATTTATTCATATTAATTGTTTTTATATGCATGACAGAAATGTTTCCCAGTGTCTTCATGTAGATCCATCGGGTGGACATGTCTGTACACGTGCAAATGTGTGGTTGCTAATTGAGTAATTGTTGCTGAGTGAGTTTTCAGGTTACAAGTAACAAGTTGTTTCTGACAACACTGACATAAATTTTCATGTCCATCTAGTTTACTTCTTACTTCACGTATCCAAAACTATCAGGAAGACCTTTATTTACCCTTGAGATGCTTCAGAAAGTTTTTGACATTAAAAGGTTAGGCCAACTTATTTAACCAATTCCAATGACCCTCTTAGGCAATTCTAAGGTAATGGAGGGGAGTCTTGGGTCCCATCAATTAGCTGCAAAAAGCATATCACTCCAGAGGACCTGATACATCCATGTATTTCATTTGACTGGATTTCAATGAGGAGCATCTAATGCTTTATTTTTCATGTGGCGGCTATGCATGAGAGTCAAGCACTTACTACCAGGTTCCTCCACTGATTACAGCTGATTATTGGATGCCCTATGATCAGATTATGGGTTGCTTCTAACAATGCTGACAACTACAGTGATATAAATAGAGTTTTCGCTGTGTAATGAAACATTTTCATAAGTTAATTTTCCAGATTTCTGCTTGAATTAAAAGATCAAATGGTATCTGTCAGCAGATTTGTACCTATGACACTGGCTGACCTGTTACATGTGCACTTGGCAGCTGAAGGCATCTGTGTTAGTCCCATGTTCATATGTGCCCACGTTGTTGAGAAAAATGATGTTTTAATATATGCAAATGAGCCTCTAAGAGCAATGGGGGCATTGCCATTACACCTAGAGGCTCTGCTCTTTCTGCAACTGCCGCACCTTCTCCACTTTGATTGACTTTAGGAGAAGTCAGGGCCAGGGATTATGATGTTCTCAATGCATGGCCCTGTCAATCAAAATGCAGACAGATCAGCCAGTTTCATAGGTACAGATCTGCTGACAGACGCCCTTTAAAGGGGTTGCTTTCTTTCAGAACCTTTGCATAGATGTATCACTATTTCCTAAAGAAAGCTGCCAAGTGTTTTAATCCTATACAGATCCTTTAATTATACCTGTAGTGAGAATGACACAGTTACAGTATAGCAGCCAAAATTTCCAACCATAGCATGAGGTGTATCTTCAGACAAAGAGGTCCAGTTGGGAGGGCAGCAGTATGCCAAAAGCAGCTCCTTTAATGTAGCAGCAGCAGTTTCAGGAGGAGTACAGTATGCAGCTCACACAAGTGTACAGCGGAATATCATGTGTTAAAGCAGTGCTCAATGCAATAAATAAGCCCTAGGGCTAATACACACTGGCCTTTTATGGCTTCATGTATGGAGCTGTAATAGGGTTTACCTAAAGATGAATGAGCCTCAAACCGAGCCATAGAAAAAGTTGAGGCATGTTTCACCTGACTCTATGTATATAGAGGTATTCACCTCAAAGCATTGGTTTTAGGGGACAATATGCCCGTACAGCTCCAGGTACTACCAACCAGGATGAAGTGCATGAGCCATTATTTTCCTAAAACCAGAAACGTCTTGAATATTTATTTCTTACAGCAAACACAAATCAGGAAGACCCAGTATAAAATAATACTCTAAAATGATAATTAGCCATGAAAAGGGAGATTAGAATCATTCATGACATTAGGGATTGCACTGTGTATTTCAAAGGTTAACTTTGAAATGTTCAGGATTCTAAATTCCATTCATTGAGGTCACAGTATTAAATAATCATTATGTAACATTATAACTCATTTCCTATCCAGTACTGGAATCACAAAGTAGAATTCATAAAACAGCATAAAATATTTAGTGACAAAATGGAAAAAAAATCATCTAAAATTGACATTGCATTTGCAATAGCAGTTTTCATTACAGAAATGGTCACAGGGAAAATTCAGTACAACTGAACCTCACATTGTGTAACATCTCAGCTCCAAAACAATCATATTCCAAAGTTGTATGTAAAAGTTATAGACATGAACAAGATTTCTGTGGCCTGTGATACCTCAAGTGGGGAGACACGCTATTAATTAATGAGCGCTTCCTTTGTGCTCATTAATACAGGACAAGAGGTCCAGAGAGCGGTATGGCACCCCTAGTGCTGTGCTAGCTTTACTCACTTCTCCTTGGTTCCCGTTGTCCTATGTCCTGAAAGTGTACTACGGCACACACTATGACCTGACTCGGTGTGACGCCAGGATACGGTGCAGCACTGGGCTAGGACAGAACGCTGTGCTGCATGAAGAGTCAGAGTATTGGCAGCAGTATTCTAAGGGGTTTGTATACATTTTGGGTCTGATCTGGGGGCTGGTTTGGGTTGTAATATGTGGTCTGTATACATTTGGGGTCTAATATGGAGTCTGTATGAATAAAATATAGATACTCACTTCTTACATAATCTAAAACTTTCTCTATGTTCTGTCCAGTAATGGGACAACCCTGGTCTTTGTCCATTTTCTACTACCTGCCCTCTAAAGCCTAGATTCACATTTAGATCATTCTGTTTCAACAACTTGCATTCCTCAATCCTCAGCCTTGCATTTTTTCCTTCTTCTAAAATACATGTGCAAATTCCAGACAATTCTTAAAAGCTAATTCTCCATCCATCATGCTCTGCTTAATATCATCCTATGCCTAACATATCATTTATTTCTAAACTCCTGAAAAAGCTGATATTCTTCCATCCAATCACCTGCCTTTCTCCTAACCCTATAATGGACCCATTACAATCTGATTTCCATGCTCTGCATTCCAAGAAAACGGCGTCTACTAAAGTTACACTGATCTCTTGACTGCACAGCTCATGGAACAATACCAACATTTAACTGTTTTCATACTGATATGTCAGACTATTCCCTGCTCCTAAGAGTATTCTGGCTTTCATCTGTATTTAAATTTCCAAATGTTGAAACACTCTTCTTTACACATTTAAACTTTACATTTATACAGAAGGACCAAATCCAAGTATGGATTTCCAAGCAGGATGACCTGCTTAACATTAGTAGCATACATCAGTGGTCGTGCATAGAGCTGTTCTGTCACTAAGGCTATAAAGAACACAGAATAGCTCGACCAGTTTAGCAGGAATCTATACCTTCTACTTACCTTCTCAGTAGGTTGAGGCAATAAATAGACCCTTTTTCTCCAGAGTTAACAAAACATAAGACTCCAATACTTACGGCAAGCAATGAGCAAGGAGAGGTGACTATGTCTTAGATCAGAAAGAGAAACAGTCATAGACAGAATAGACTGGACATGATCTAATTGTCTGCTTTAAAGAGGTTTTCTGGGAGTAGAATAATGATGACCTATCGTAAGGAAATATAGCAGCACCCTTCTGCAAGCGCAAAGACACATGTAAACACATGAAACATGGATTACTTTGAATTGAATTACTGCTATTCTTACTATAGATGAAAATTTCAAGCTCAAATGAAGAGCACATAATTTGATCAAAATTGTGTTGGTCCCATCTACCAACTACAAGGTGGCTTCTACATATGGGAACCTAACACTATCAGAATAAATTATACTGGGCATGAAGCCTACAACATTCAGGGCAGTGTAGGATCTAACTGTAGTATACTCTATTTAAAAGGGCAGATGGGCACAGTCCAAACAGAGGGAGAGCAGCCAATATGAGTAGCGTGATGTCCATGCCCACACTAAGGAGAGGGGCAGTGGGACTCAAGAGCAACATCTGTCCGTTTAACTACTGTCTGATTTTTAAAATGGTGGAGACCATTTTAAGCAATTCATCCAAATCGAATCACAAAAGATTTGGATTCATTGGGAAGCAGAATTTTAGTGAAAATCAAGACAAATTGTCTGGGCTGCCAAAAGTAAATCCATCTTAGTATGGCTTAAAGGGGTTGGCCACCTTATGCATAAAAAATAAAAAGGCCCCAGATAATACCTAAAGCCAAGAGGTATTTGTATCATGACAGATATACTATGTATGTATAATTTTTCTAATGTTTTGAGCATAGTATGCTCCCATTGATGAGAGGCTGTGTGGGCGGAGCAGCTGCAAAGTGAAAGTAACAATCCCAGCATGCATCACAGCAAGCATCTTCAGAGGAGTGGTTACATGACCTCCCTGGCCAACTGTGATACCATAGTAACAGCAGCACCTCCGATGTCATCTCATCACAGACAAGTTAGCATAATGGTAAGAATCTCCCAATACCAGCATTGAATAAAGATTATTATATTTTACACAAAATAATGTGATATGTACAGTACATACATGTCTGTCTATCTATAAACTATCTATCTATCTATCTATCTATCTATCTATCGTTCATCTGTATGTCTGCCTATATATTTATCTTATATCATCTATCTCATATGCTATCTATCTCTCTCATATCTATCTATAATTCTAGCTATCTCATATCTATCTATCTATCTATCTATCTATCTATCTATCTATCTATCTATCTATCTATCGTTCATCTGTATGTCTGCCTATATATTTATCTTATATCATCTATCTCATATGCTATCTATCTCTCTCTCTCATATCTATCTATCTATAATTCTAGCTATCTCATATCTATCTATCTATCTATCTATCTATCTATCTATCTATCTATCGTTCATCTGTATGTCTGCCTATATATTTATCTTATATCATCTATCTCATATGCTATCTCTCTCATATCTATCTATCTATAATTCTAGCTATCTCATATCTATCTATCTATCTATCTATCTATCTATCTATCTATCTATCTATTCCATATCTATCTATCTATCTATCTATCTAGAACAATGGAGAACGAGGCAGCACTCGGATGTGGTGAAGATAGTGGACCTTTATTCCAGACAACGCTTGTTGCGTTGTCTGGAATAAAGGTCCACTATCTTCACCACATCCGAGTGCTGCCTCGTTCTCCATTGTTCTATGCATCAGGCTTAATATCCTTAGCCGTGAGGGATTGCACTACCACCCCCATTCAAGACTTGTGCTGCTGCTCTTTTGTCATTTATTTATATCTATCTATCTATCTATCTATCTATCTATTTATTTATATACACCGATGTGTATACACATAAATATATATACACTGATGTATATACACCTATATACAGTTTTATATGCATCGATGTGTATACACATAAGTATATATACACTGATGTATATACGCCTATATACAGATTTATATACACCGATGTGTATGTGTATAAATATATATATATATATATATATATATATATATATATATATATATATATAGGCACAGATGTATATACACATATATAGATTTCTAGACACAGTTGTATATACACACACACATATAGAGATAGATACACAGACATATATATATATATACAGATAGATACACACACACACATATATATATAGAGAGAGAGATAGATACACATATATACACACACACACACATATATATATATATATATATATAGATAACACACACACACACACACACATATATATATATATATATATATATATATATACACACACATATATAGATAGACACACACACACATATATATATACATATACAGATAGAGATAGATACACATATACAGTTAGGGCCAGAAATATTTGGACAGTGACACAATTTTCGCGAGTTGGGATCTGTATGCCACCACATTGGATTTGAAATGAAACCTCTACAACAGAATTCAAGTGCAGATTTGTAACGTTTAATTTGAAGGGTTGAACAAAAATATCTGATAGAAAATGTAGGAATTGTACACATTTCTTTACAAACACTCCACATTTTAGGAGCTCAAAAGTAATTGGACAAATAAACATAACCCAAACAAAATATTTTTATTTTCAATATTTTGTTGCGAATCCTTTGGAGGCAATCACTGCCTTAAGTCTGGAACCCATGGACATCACCAAACGCTGGGTTTCCTCCTTCTTAATGCTTTGCCAGGCCTTTACAGCCGCAGCCTTCAGGTCTTGCTTGTTTGTGGGTCTTTCCGTCTTAAGTCTGGATTTGAGCAAGTGAAATGCATGCTCAATTAGGTTAAGATCTGGTGATTGACTTGGCCATTGCAGAATGTTCCACTTTTTTGCACTCATGAACTCCTGGGTAGCTTTGGCTGTATGCTTGGGGTCATTGTCCATCTGTACTATGAAGCGCCGTCCGATCAACTTGGCAGCATTTGGCTGAATCTGGGCTGAAAGTTTATCCTGGTACACTTCAGAATTCATCTGGCTACTCTTGTCTGCTGTTATGTCATCAATAAACACAAGTGACCCTGTGCCATGGAAAGCCATGCATGCCCATGCCATCACGTTGCCTCCACCATGTTTTACAGAGGATGTGGTGTGCCTTGGATCATGTGCCGTTCCCTTTCTTCTCCAAACTTTTTTCTTCCCATCATTCTGGTACAGGTTGATCTTTGTCTCATCTGTCCATAGAATACTTTTCCAGAACTGAGCTGGCTTCTTGAGGTGTTTTTCAGCAAATTTAACTCTGGCCTGTCTATTTTTGGAATTGGTGAATGGTTTGCATCTAGATGTGAACCCTTTGTATTTACTTTCATGGAGTCTTCTCTTTACTGTTGACTTAGAGACAGATACACCTACTTCACTGAGAGTGTTCTGGACTTCAGTTGATGTTGTGAACGGGTTCTTCTTCACCAAAGAAAGTATGCGGCGATCATCCACCACTGTTGTCATCCGTAGACGCCCAGGCCTTTTTGAGTTCCCAAGCTCACCAGTCAATTCCTTTTTTCTCAGAATGTACCCGACTGTTGATTTTGCTACTCCAAGCATGTCTGCTATCTCTCTGATGGATTTTTTCTTTTTTTTCAGCCTCAGGATGTTCTGCTTCACCTCAATTGAGAGTTCCTTTGACCGCATGTTGTCTAGTCACAGCAACAGCTTCCAAATGCAAAACCACACACCTGGAATCAACCCCAGACCTTTTAACTACTTCATTGATAACAGTTTTACGAGGGAGACGCCTTCAGAGTTAATTGCAGCCCTTAGAGTCCATTGTCCAATTACTTTTGGTCCCTTGAAAAAGAGGAGGCTATGCATTACAGAGCTATGATTCCTAAACCCTTTCTCCGATTTGGATGTGGAAACTCTCATATTGCAGCTGGGAGTGTGCACTTTCAGCCCATATTATATATATAATTGTATTTCTGAACATGTTTTAGTAAACAGCTAAAATAACAAAACTTGTGTCACTGTCCAAATATTTCTGGCCCTAACTGTATATATATATAGAGAGAGAGATAGATACACATATATATACACACACACACATATAGAGATTACATTTACATTTACTTTTTACTTTTAGGGCTTCTACAAGGGGACCAGACGTGAGTCTCCTTCCTGCTCCTGGAAGCTGCACAGTGCAGTCTGAGTCAGAGCTGGCAGCGCGCCAATAGTAGTTACAGAATGGGCATGCGCTGCTCTTGTGCAGCGCTGGAGAAGCTGCGCAGGCGCAGTATGAATTAAGGCATGGACGAGCTTTCTCAGAAGCTCCTCCATGTCGCGTGCAGCCATGGACGAAGTGGCTGAGCGGCAGAGCGGGGCTCAGGGGGCGGAGCTTAGAATAAAATGATTACCATCAGGATTTTTTTAAATAAGTATATTTGAGATCTTTCTTTTACACTGCCCCCAACAATGTAAAGTAATGTTGAAATATAGTGGCCAACCCCTTTAACATTTTATTTAAAATAACAAAACAAGCATTACTTACCTGCTGAATCACCCACTGCTCCAACCCAACCATGTAGGTCCTTCCCCCTGGTCTTTACAGGGCTGCAGTGATGACATTACAACAACACATGACAGCAGCAGCCAATAACTGGCCTTAAAGATACACTGTTGGGGCCATTGATTGGCAGCACTGGGCACATCTTGTTGGTGTGATTTCATTGCTAAGGAAGACTAGATTAGTAGCACTAAAGAGATTGTCCATTCCAGGAATTTTTACTTTGTTATTTTACACCTGGCCTGTGCCTCAATTTTTGTAATCTTGGTCAACCTGTTGAATTGTAGAAACCAGTGTCAGGCAGCTCCTGCCAAGGCTAATAAGATTGTAGAGTGGATCAAAAGGGGCATATATGCACATGATGAGAACATAGTTCTGCCTCTTTACAAATCATAAATCCGATCGCACATGGAATTTTATGTAAAATTTGGGGTTCCTGTGCCAAAAAGGTCATAGTTGTCACACTTTGTGTGATAGAGATACCCCACACCGAATATAAGAGGGAAAGGAAATAAGGTCTAAAAACTAAGGAAGGATAATGGACACCTCCTAATGAAAACCCTAACCACAGCCCTGACTGACTACCAGTATGAACAGACCCCAAAGGTAGGTGAGTTTATACGCAGGAATACCTAGAGTCCTATCTCATCCTAAAGGACCCTGGTACTAATGACAGTAAAGAGACAGCCGTTCCTCCAAAGGAAGGAGGAACAGGAGTCTCACTGAGGCCTAATGCAAAACGACTAGGAAATGCAACAAAAAGAAAAAGCAAAATAAGAAACAAAGGGGAAAGGTAAGACTTAACTTCAAAGAAGCTGTGGCAGCACAAGGAACTCCGCCGAGATCCAAACACCAAATCCACAGGTCCAACTGTAGCTATAAACCGCAAAGCATAGTGGGAGAAACAACTATAAATAGGGAAAGTTAAATGACCCCAATAGCAACACCTGGAAGCTAAGGGTGTGGCCAGTTCCAGAAACAACACAGATGCCTATTGATCTACAAGGTAAATATGTCAAATCAAACCATGTGTTGCCAGTCTTAAAGATCTCCTGCCACTCACTGTCGCTGAGATGTGCGTGACAGTAGTAGAGCTTGCATGGGTTCAAACATAAGCAAATAAAGTAATTTATGCAATAGGTAGATTACCATACCCAAAAAGATTATCAAAATTGTGGTTATTTTGTTTAAAAAAAAGACAGCTGAGGGGTGACCAGTTAGCTATATATCAATACAGAGATCTCTCCCATAATCTATTTATACCCAGGACTGTGACAGTAACAAGTGGACATCCTGTAGATTTAGAGCAGGGCTGGCCAACCTGCGGCTCTCCAGCTGTTGCAAAACTACAACTCCCAGCATGCCCAGTCTGCCTACAGCTATCATCCTACAGCAGGGCATGGTGGGAGTTGTAGTTTTACAACAGCTGGAGAGCCTCAGGTTGGCCAGCCCTGATTTAGAGGAAAGAAGGTTTCTATACCACCTTAGGGTATTCTTTACTTTAAGAGCAGTGAGACTATGGAACTGTCTGCCAGAGGATTTTTTTCCCCTAAGATGAGTAAAGATGACTTCTACCTCATGGGTTTTTGCCTTCCTTTGGATCAACTTTGCAGAATAAGATGCTGGATATGACTTGTATCAGGGGCAGACATATGGCCTGTGCAGCTGATTCAGCCAAGGAGAGGGGCCCTTTCCAGTGCCAGCAGAGGAGTTCTTTTTTTTTTTTTTTTTTTTTTGGGGGGGGGGCATGATTAGGACTTACTGTGTATCTGCTGCCCATTCTATCTATACTCCATAGCTGAAGGACCTGTGATGACATCATAGTCATGTGATTGTTTCAGCAGTGGAAGTGGTGGTAGGACCTGTGATGAGGTCACCGTCATGTGACCAGTGCAGAAAGAGGCAGCACTAAGCAGTGGAGACCTGTGATGCCATGGAATTAATGTAAGTGACAGAGCAATGCTGGGAGATGTGATTCTCCACATTATACCTCCTCCCTGCTTAGTGGGAGAGAAATATCTTATTTAACTAGGACTGTATGTTAGAGGAGCTGAAGGGAGGAGAGGGGTGTTATTTACATGGGACCGTATGTTACAGAAGATTGGGGGAGGTGACTGGTGTAATTTACATGGGACTGGATATTATAGAGGACTGGAGGGTAAGAAGGAGTGATTTTATTTACATGGAACTTACATGGATGTGTTGGAGGAGCTGAAGGAGGGGATTTAAGTTATAGATATGTTATTTACATGGGACTGGACGGAGAGGGCTGATGTTATTTACATGGGACTGCATGGTATAGAAGACTGGAGGTAGAGAAATGAAGTTATTTACGTGGGACTGTATGTTATAGAAGACTGTAAGGAAGAGAGGTTAGTTATATGGGACTGTATCATATAGAAGACTGGATGGAGAGGACTGGTGTTATTTACATGGGACTGCAGGATACAGAAGACTGGAGGGAGAGGACAAGCATTATAATTTATGGGGGGCACTACAGAGGAGATTATAATTCCAGGGGCACTGCAGGGAACATTATAAATACTGAGGGCAGTGGTGGCAGGAATTACTACTACTGAGGGCTCCATAGGAGTGCCTTATAGATTGGCCTTATTTCTATTAGGGGTGCCTTATTAGTACTGAGGGCAGTGTAGGGAGCAGTATTACCACTGGGGGTACTATGGGGTGGGGGCAGACGCCTAGAAGTGAGCCCGGTGACTTCACCAGCACTAATGAATGGGCTTTAACTTTGCCCTAGCCTGTAAAGCTGCCCATCACCGGGAATACTGCTAGGCGGAAGTCTCCGCCGAGCATTGTGAAAATTTAAACAAAACACCCCTTAAGAACTGGGTATAACTTTTGTGAAGGGGGCACAGTGTGGGCATTACTACTATGTGCAGGTACAAAGGGTGAATAATTACTATGTGGGAGCATTAAGGGGACTGGGTGTGTATAGTTATGTTTTGGGCAGAGTTAAAGGAGTGGCCTAGAATGAAAAATATATATACATATTGTAAACATATTGATGCATATTAACCCTTTCAGTACCGAGCCACTTTTCACCTTAAATCCCAGGCCGATTTTTGCAAATCTGACATGTGTCACTTTATGTGGTAATAACTTTAGAACGCTTTTACTTATCTAGGCCATTATGAGATTGTTTTCTCGTGACACACTGTACTTCATGACAGTCATAAATTTGAGTCAATATATTTCACCCTTATTTATGAAAAAATCAGCAAATTTCCAAATGTCAATTTCTCTACTTTTAAAATACATAGTAATTAGAGATGAGCAAGCATGCTCGTCCGAGCTTGGTGCTCGTTCGAGCATTAGGGTACTCGTAAGTGCTCGCTGCTCGGACGAGTATCTCGCCATGCTCGAGGAAATGGTAACTTCCGCATCGTGCTTTTTTGGCGCCTAAAAACACAGCCAATCACAAGCCAGGAGATTCTGCGTACCACCCAGCATCACGTGGGGCCCTTACATGTCGATAGCAGGGGTTGTCTGACCTGATCAGGTGACCCTGGAATATACTACCGACTGGCCGCGGTGCTCGGCTCAGATGCCGTCTGGATGTCGTTAGGGATAGAGCTGCTGCCTTTCAGGGACAGTGTTAGGGCCTGCATTTAGTTGTCTGTTAGGCAGGGATCACCCACAAAGAACCCAACAGCCCTTCTAAGGGCTAGAAGACATTTTTTTATTTTTTTTTTGTCACTTGGCTGGCTGGCAATAGTAGTGCAGCTATCGCCATGTATAACCCCCTTTTATTTTTTTAATGTTATATCTCAGTGATACAAATCCATTGCACACAGCAGTGTGGAACCATTCTGTGTGTTACAGTTCAGTACACTCACTATTTTCTGTCCAGGTGACACTTTCTGTATGTCATCGAATACAGCCAAGTCATTTGCTGCCTGTCACGTATATAGCTTGATCCCAAAAATCTCTGTGCGACATTTGTCTGGGTCGCAGTCTAAATAGCTACCTTCAGTAGGGTGTCAGTTAGCTCTACGATAGTTTCTGCACGTCACGTTCCCAAAAAAACAAAAATACAAAAAAAATATGGAAAAAAAATTAGTTTTTTTGTTGTTTTAGCTGAGTGATACAAATCCATTTCACAAAGCTGCGTGTAACCTTTCTGTGTGTCACAGTTCAGCACGCTCACTCCAAACCGTATATACTGTCCAGGTGACACTTTCTGTACGTCACAAAATACAACCAAGTCACCTGCTACCTGTCACGTATATATAGCTTGATCCTAAAAATCTCTGTGCGACATTTGTCTGGGTCGCAGTCTAAATAGCCACCGTCATTCGGGTGTCAGTCAGCTGTACGATAGTTTCTGCACGTCACGTTCCCAAAAAAACAAAACTAAAAGAAAAAAATAGAAAAAAAATAATTTTTTTTGTTGTTTTAGCTGAGTGATACAAATCCATTTCACACAGCTGCGTGTAACCTTTCTGTGTGTCAAAGTTCAGCACACTCACTCCAAACCGTATATACTGTCCAGGTGACACTTTCTGTACGTCACAAAATACAACCAAGTCACCTGCTAACTGTCACGTATATATAGCTTGATCTTAAGAATCTCTGTGCGACATTTGTCTGGGTCGCAGTCTAAATAGCCACCGTCATTAGGGTGTCAGTCAGCTGTACGATAGTTTCTGCACGTCACGTTCCCAAAAAAACAAAACTAAAAGAAAAAAATATTTAAAAAAAAAAATAGAAAAAAAATATTTTTTTTTGTTGTTTTAGCTGAGTGATACAAATCCATTTCACGCAGCTGCGTGTAACCTTTCTGTGTGTCACAGTTCAGCACACTCACTCCAAACCGTATATACTGTCCAGGTGACACTTTCTGTACGTCACAAAATACAACCAAGTCACCTGCTACCTGTCACATATATATAGCTTGATCCTAAAAATCTCTGTGCGACATTTGTCTGGGTCGCAGTCTAAATAGCCACCGTCATTAGGGTGTCAGTCAGCTGTACGATAGTTTCTGCACGTCACGTTCCCAAAAAAACAAAACTAAAAGAAGAAATTACTAAAAAAAAAAAAATAGAAAAAAAATCATTTTTTTTGTTGTTTTAGCTGAGTGATACAAATCCATTTCACACAGCTGCGTGTAAACTTTCTGTGTGTCA